>JAZGTK010000138.1:51469-144128 GCA_036877625.1 Ambastaia sidthimunki
TCTCACAGCACACACACACACACACACACACACACACACTCTCTCTCTTTCTCTCTCTCTTTCTCTCTCTCTTACAACACACACTCTCTTTCTTTCTCTCCCTTTCTCTCTCTCACACACACACACACTCTTTGTGTCTCTCTCACTTTCACTCACCCGCACACAGACACACACACACTCCCTCTCTCACACACACACACACACTCTCTCTCTCTCTCTCTGTTTCTCTCTTTCACTCACACACACACACACAGTCTCTCTCTCTCTCTCTCACACACACACAGTCTCTCTTTCTCTCTCTCTCTCTGTCTCTCTCTGTGTGTCTCACACACACTCACACAGTCTCTCTCTCTCTCTCTCTCTCTCTCTCTCTCTCTCTCTCTCTCTCTGTGTCTCTCTCTCTGTGTCTCACACACACTCTCTACAGTGGCAGCTAATTCCAATGAGAGTCAAATCAATCAGTTTTCTTTAATCACAGCTCTGCTCTTATAGTCTGGCTGTAATGATGAAATTTGGTGTGAGGTGATTCCCTTAAGAAACTCACACATGCACCGGTCGGGTTCAGTGCCGCAGACATTTACTCCCATGATTTTCATTTTTCAATTACATTATCTAGTCAGCCAATCAATCGCGAGGCTTATCAATAATTAATGCTTCAGTGACGATTAAAACTCTTAAATAAAACTGCAACACGGCCTCTGACAGCATTTAATGATTTTAGAGCCGTGACATATGGCCAAAGCAGAAATAATCTCCATATTTATTTTTAAATTGATAATTTCAATGATTTATTATATAAGGAGGGAGAAAAACTGAACTTCATTTAAATAATGAATACAGCGTGTGTTATTAGCTCCAGTTGTGTAATAGCTTGTACTGCAGCGTGTACAAACACACAACAGTTGTGTAGACGCAGGTAGAAGCTTCAGGAATAGATTTTTCCACAGGCTACACAGCCGAGGAGTTTGTGCTTCCAGGGGTGATGATGTGTGTGGTTACAGGTCCGCATGTCATCTGTTGTTTTCTCCTGTTGCGTGGATCTGATCCAGCTAAACAGCCAGAAAAAAACGTCTATAAACAGCTTTGGAGCCAGCAGGCCCTGAACCTCAACCTGACATCAGACACATCTTTGATCCCACTGATGTGAGAGCTGAACTCTAACACTCCCACGTGAGTGTGTGATGCCTGTTTTTTATACTACAGGTTGTATATAATCATTGGTAGGTCTGATCGCCCCTTAATTTTTACTGTATTTCTTGTTGTACTGCTGTGGAACAGAGTAAAACAGTATAACTCAGTTTTTATAGAGCTACAGGGGAAACTAAAGGTGATTTGTTGTGTGTGTGTGAGATTTGTAAGCTGTTGTTCAGAGTGTGTGTAGTTTTGCACTGTTTTACACTCACCACAAAACCCATTTGACTTCATAATGTGACATATTTCACAGGATATTAAAAGTGAGAAAAAATGTAGAGCGAGACTTTGTTTTATCCATCAGGATCGTGAGAAGTTGACAAAATCTGCGTATTAGTTTAGCTGTTTTAGCTACTGGTTAACGTTATCCAATGGCATGGCCTAGGTGACATTGAGGAAAAGTCAGTCAGGTTTTGTATTTTGATAAAGAAACATTTTATCTTTGTATCAGCAATATACTGAGAAATTAAAGAGGGTCATTTAAAGTTTTCGTAGCTTAACCTGGCAGACCTGCGTTTAGTTTTCAGGCAATGCATGGTCTGTTAAGCGCATGTTTTGAATGCACTGTAGGCTGCATTAGTTAAACACATCTGCCGAATTTAAAAAGACAGGCATAGTAAGAGACTTCAAATGAAAAACCACAAAAAGTCTCTCAAAATGGTATATAAAAGTCAGAAGTTTGCAGATGTGGGTGTGCAAGAGAGAGAAAATGAAGGAGTGGATGTAGAAACATCTGTCAGCACTCAGACTGCTGTGAGAAGTGCTGGTATGCGGTCGCCCAGCTCTCACATCAGCCGGCACGGTCGTGTTGTTTATTTGGCCTGACCCGGCGTTCGCCGTGAGGCCACGGCAAGCTCTCGCTGAAAGGAGCTTTTGTCCTACAGCAGAAATCTGTTACAAATATTTACCATGGAGGGAATGCAAAGACCTGGCCCTGCGCCAGCCAGACAGCGGCTGTAAAACTCACTGCGCACTCCTGAGTTTGTCGTTCTTTCAAACTGCGCTAAATTTATCCCTTTATTAATGAGATCACGCTGTCAGAGATTACTGGCCATTTACACTGTCAGTGAATAAAGTTCATGATCCCGCTCAGACAGGCGCTGTGTAATAATTTAATTCCTTTGAACGGAAATACATATGTGCTTTTATGAATTCTGCACATGATTTGAATGTTTCGTGGTAAATCTATATTGTTTCAAGCCATCCATCCAATGTTGAATTTTTGTGCATGTGTGTAAGTGAACATGTAAATGATTGATTTGTCGTTATTTCCCTCAGGTAAAATCAGAGCTAATCCTTCTTTTTTCTTTCTTTCAGCTCACACCTGGGTCAGCGTTAACAAACGCAATTTCAAACGCTGCATAATTTCACACAGGGAATCTTTGCCCGTCTATATGTAAAATATTCCATACCGGTCTGGAATACAGCTGGAATGCATCTGCATTACCCGCCGCTCTCGTCTTTTAGCCTCGTAGACGGACCATGTCAACATCTTCGTCCGCATTGACATGCAACAAAACTAATGGCAGCCGATACGGGAGGGTCTAATCTCGACTAACTGACAAGGTTTAAATTGAGGAGACATGTTCAGCTGATTAGCTTCCACACCCACAATTATCCAGCTGGGGTGTCAAACAAGGTTTAACATCTCCACTGATTCTTTTCTCTGGAGAGATCCACCAGGAACCACAATCGCTTTTAATAACTGCAGCCACCTTCAGCAAAACCACCCGGCGACTGCGGCGTTCCCAGCCGTTGAAACTCCCTTCAAAATTAACCTTTCCAGCAAAAATATAATTTCGTGCAAAATGAACCACCGAGCCCTTTTTTCGCCCCTCACTTTCTCTTTCTATCTTCCTCCCCCCTCCCTTCGAATAATTTATTCAAATTGCCCAACTCAGAACAGTGCAGCAATCTGCTGCCCCGAGAGGACCTGCGAATTCAGATTTTATTCTAAAAAAGAAGAAAAAGGAAGTTTATATACCTGGCTGTCTCTTGACAAATAAGGGACTCATTTGAAATGTCCCCTCGGTTGCGTGTCGATGAGCGGCCTCGTTAAAATTCAGCTGATTTGAATATTCCGTGAAAAATATTATTTGATTGCGGGGCGTGTCCCGCCGTCGCATGTATTCCTGCACACGGGAAGCCCCTGTTGGGCAGCATATGTCACAGACGACTTTGAAACAGAAATTGACCCCGTTTCGCGCAGGTGCGGTGACACGACAAAGAAACGTCACCCGACGTGACGGACAGCTCGGCTAATTCCGCCCCGCCAAAGATCTCCGGGCATCAGTTTAATTTTCATCTCCACTCAATCACCTGCCCGTTTCCTGCGACAATGAACTGTTTTTCTCACGCTGATGAAACCGGGACACAAAGCAACGCGATTAATAATTTACTGTTTAGTTTTATTAATTGATCTGTTTGGGGAGCGAGAATAAAAGTTTAGCTGCATCCTCAGATCATCATCCTTTCAAATGCCATTTAAACACAAGCCGCAGCTCATTCCCACAAGATGAATAATGAACAAAACAAGATCAAATAATGATCACCAGGGACAGAAGAGCACGCGGTGCACAACAAAGTTGCAAAACAGTGCTGGAATGTTCCAGGAAAACATTCCTATGGAAGAACAGTGTTGGGAATGGTTTATGATGGTCAGTCCATGAGTGAGGTCAGATGAGTGAAGGTTATTTCTTTAGACCATGACATTCAGGTAACCCACTGATGTTGTGATTTTCACAATTGTAGTTTTGCACTCTCTCAGAACAATTCTGTCATTTAAAGTTGAGTTAATTTCAGCATCCTGTGGGTTCACCAGAATTCATAACAATGCACAGCTATTTGTATTCTCTCTCTCTCTCTCTCTCTCTCTCTCTCTCTCTGTTTTGTCTGTGTAGTAACTTTAAAGTCTGTCCTCTTTGTCTCATGATACTGTAGTGCTATAAGGTTTACTGCAACATTGTCAAAACCGTAATTAAAGGGTTTATATTCAGACACACAAGACCGGCTATTTTTGAAACTGTGAATGGCTGTGAATAAATTAAACAGATTATGGCACTCTGAGTCCAAGCAAATGTGAGCCGCGTTTAAGACTGAAGAAATTAGCCGTGATCTTACTCAGATGCGGCGCCGTCGTTAGCGTTCGCGCGGACGCATGCACGCAATTTACGATTCCCCAATAAGGGCGCGGGTGGGATTTGACTTGGAATATCTTATGAATATTTGTGTTTGGATTTACATGTGCGTGCTTTGACCATTATAAGCTCAAGTTTGTGTAGGTCTGACATCCGTCTCCTCTGTAGCTTAAAAATGTGTCCCAAGGTCATACGTTAAGTCATCTGGCAGATCGGAGCGCCCTCACAATCCCGAGATTCTGTGGCTATTAGCAGCAACTCCAAGAGATTCCATGTGCTAATTTCGGAGTGGCATGAATATATGAGCTTCTTACTAGCATCGCCACACAGCGTAGGATTAATGTGGAATGAGATACATTTCTGTGCTGTACCACAAGGTCTTAAAAAATCTGGGTGATGGAAAATTATGTATGGAGATATTCATCTCCGCTCGCTCGCGGATGAAAAATTCCGGAGTGAAGGAGGACCCACGTTTCTCCTGTAGTGTTTTAAAACATTAATACCTCAATCGATTTAGCCTACTTTGTATTCATTAACTAGTTTACAAGCCATAATTGTGTCTGTAATAAGTCCAGATGGAATGTAAAGTAAATCAAACACGGCCTACCTGCGTTAATAACCTAATATTAAGTTCCTCGTTGTATTCAGAAAATGTATAAATTTGTGTCAATATGCAGATTGGAGTTACTGTATTAGGCCTGTTTTAGGTTTACGAGATGTTGATTGGATAGACATGTCGGAAGTTTATTTGTGGAAGTGTCTGACTTTTTGGTGCTGTCTCCGATGGGCAAAGACGACGTGTTTTCTCTCCTCCAAATATAGCGTTAGAAAGCACTTCCTGTTACGATGGGCTGTCACAGCCGTGCCCGCATCTACATATATAACCACACGCATCTATTTCCAAAGGTGATTCTGAGGCTTAAACAAACCTTGATGCCAATCACACGGGCGATTCTTATTTTAGCAAAAGTCAAGCACATTTCTGAATATACATTATTTATGATTGAACTAAGCTGCTTATACAGTTTAACTCAAGCATGCTGTCAGATATTAGCAGGAGAGATACTTTTCATCAGAGCTTTGTGTTTGAAGTCTAAATAACACACGTGTGATTAGATTTACGTGTGATGCTGTCCCGGGAAACTGGTTTTCTGAGGTAAAGTGTGTGTCAGGATTTTTGGAGTTTGGATTGGCAACAAACTCTTTCTTTGCTCTGTTAGGGATCATTTTAACTGTTGCTCTCTTTGTCCTGGTCACTTTATTTATCTTTCTGTCTGTTTTGTCTCAGGTTACCTCACTGACTGACATCACGGCTGATGTACGACGAGCCTGTGAGGAAACAGAGAAGTTTGTGTTGTTTTAATGAACATTTCTCTCACTGTGTGCGATTTCTCCGCCTCTCCTCAAGATTTATTTCATTCATAACAGATTTGTGGAAACTCTGGCTTGCGTCTTTATCTGACAGTTTTAAAGCCGTTTCTCTTTTTCACTTCAGTTTAGTGGATTTCTTTTGTTGTAGAGACAGAGGCGACAGCATCCGGTGTTATGACATAAATTTAGGCATCTGTTCTGAAAGGGTCATTTACAAAGAGTTGTTTTTCATGACACAGTCCTTTTACTTTTTCTGGTTCTGTAACAACGAATCACAAATTAGGAAAGTTAGTAAGAAATTAGTAAGATTACACCTGCAAAATTCAGTTGCATTACACTGTATTTATTTGTACGTGTGATTCTAGGATCAGTGAATGTCCAGAGATGAGCCAAAATAATGTGGATGTGCAGTTTTTGTAGAATGAAGCACGTGAAACACTGAGTTTTTATTTGATTGGTTGTCAGACTGGTTTCAGTTTTCAATTTCTACAGTTTGCGCTTTAAATAGTTGACATATAGTTTTATCATGTTCAAAATTTGTTACATTTCTCTCAAAACAAGACATTTTGCTTCTCAAGTCAACGAGACAAACAACATTGAATGAGAGGTTTTTGGCGGTGTAGTCAGAAGTCTGGCGTGATTTTATTAGTGAAAAAGCAGCAGGTGATTAACAGATGATGTGTGCCCACCCGTGCCCACCCGTGCATACATCAGCGGTGAGTGAGTGTCAGAGAAACTCTACAAACATCGCGGCTGCATCAGGTTGGAGGCCCTGCTGCTCGCGCTCTCTTTTATATCCGCTTATTTGGATGCACTTGATGACACAATGGATGTGCATTATTCGCCCTCCAGCCCTCCGGCAGCTGTAATTTCATAGCAGTTACCGCGTGCATCCTACTTGACATACAATTCACTCTCTCCGGGAAAGGAGCCAAATAATGGGATTTAGCGCGGGCCGCTAGCGCGCACATGCCACCGCGGCTCTAATTAGCCTATCCAGACGCGCGGCCCTTTGCACTGTCAGTCGAACATCAGCCCATGACGCGACACTCCACCGTTGAGAGGTCAAATCTGTTTTCTGGAGCAAATGGAATAATGGACTGGTATCGGCCCCCTCTCTCTTCTGCCCAGAGCGCTCTCATCCGCACGCTCGGCAATACAGATAATGTTTCAGATGGCGGAGATGCGCTGTAGCACACGCGTGTTGACTGGAACAGGGAAGTGGCTTGTGGAATTGTGGGTAAATAGACCAAATTATGGTTCTTTAGTTGAGTTTGGTGTTCATGTGGGCATGCTGGTGCATGTGGTGCAATCCACTGACTGCTACAAAGGGCTCTAACTTGCCATGCCGCCCAGAAATCAAGAACCATAATCTAGAACCGCTTCCTGTTCAGAACAGAAGCGTGTGGTTTTCTGATGTTTGTTTCCATTAATGGTTGTTGCTGATGTGGCCTGTAGCTAAAGATGTGCGTTCAGAAGACAGTTTGTTGTTTGTAAGTGAATGTGTTTAGTTTATTCCTGGAACTGATTCATAAATGTTGCAAGCGTCATTGATCCACCAGGAAGACGTAACACGCTCACAGGTGGTGTAAGACAGTAAGAAAATATATGCAGATGCACAAAGCCTGCCTGAATGAGCGATGGGTTCACACGCGCGTTTGCTCCGGACATTCTGCAGGATTTTAACTGTTACAAGCAGAAGCTTTGCAGTAATAACCAGAGCCGTCGTCCGCAGCAGGCCTGTCAAAAACACGCTGAAACTGTTTTCATCTGCTGCTCTGAGGAAACACACACGACTGAATATCACAGGCTTGTTTATTTAATGATAGAGAAAGCAGTAATGTTGTAGCGTCTTTGTTAGTTTCCTCACGTGGCATCTGAGAAAAGAATAAAGACAAACAATTAACCAAATTAATGAGTTTATTCCGGGTGCAACCAAACACGGGCGAGATAAAAGCAGAAACACAACACGCCTCTCTTTGCTTTTGCGTCAGTCATTAAGACTTCCTGTTATTAAGAGTTATCAGTTTAATTGCCAAGCGTACTGAAAAATGAACACAATGAGTGTGAGCTTCACCGACCAATAGTGGAAAATGGATCCGTCACGATATAATCGTAGTTAATTGTGTTCTTCTGTCTGTTGAATCAATATACAAATAAACAGAAATTTAAGCTGAGTTGCATATTAAAAAATGGAGGATAATGTTGACCTAGCAAGCTACAGCTTTAATTGTTTCCCATCCAATCGGTTTATGATATTAGTTTACTGTTTTGATTTGTTTTAATAAGTGTAACTCCTGTATGTGTTACACAGTGTGAAACTGATGCAAGAGTTATCGTTCATTTGTTATGAATAATGTTATCATTTGATTTGCATCCGTCAGGTGACAAACGAGAAGAGAAGATTATTACGAGACGTAGACGAAGTATTTTTATTGATATGTTTAATTTAATTCACTAGAGGGTTCAAAAAAAGCTTCATTATTCAAATAGTTTTTGTTGAATTTTTATTAAAAATAACTATCATGTTGTATATCAACAGTATTTTTCATACCTATATAACCCTTTTTTTAAAGCGGTGACCCTCAAACATTGTGGGTGTATATAAACACAGGATTTACTCCTCATGGACCTTCTTTAACAGTCCGTATGTTTCCTGAATGTTGCTCTCGTGAACGTCAGCTCAATAATAATGAGACGTATTTGTTCTGGGCTTCATTAGTTTATTCTTTGTAGTGAAAAGTGTGAGTCACACTTTCACAAATGCAGTTCACTGTCTCAGAGTTCACACTTTAAGATCTCAGTATAGTTACAGAGCAGGTGTGTGTGTGTGTGTGTGTGTGCCAGCAACACTGTAGTGTGACACCTCGACCGTCTCTGATCAGCGTATAATTACCTTAGAACAGGAAGTTGTGTGTGTTGAAAGGGGGTTTGGCTATGATGGATGTTGACCCCCCCGGGAGGTCCGGGCCCCTGTTGTGTGAGCGCACGCCACCCCGGGGGTAGGGCAGGAAATGAGAGCTCTTTAGAGGACATCACCACCATTAGGGTCACGGCAGGAGTTCTTGTCATTGCACGCGGACACGCGCATGCAGACGCGACGGAACGAGAATCACCGAGCTGCAGAATGACTGCGCTTTTCTGCGACTCCATTTCAAAACCTGTAGTCGCTTCTGTACTGAAGTTTTATAAGCAACACGGACAGTTTAAATACAGCACGGAAAATTTAATTTAATTATTAAGTAGAAATTTTAATAAACATAAATACACAAAACACTTTTGGAGTAAAGCAGTCCATTTTTTATTGTTACAATTATTTTTGTTTATTTTAAATTATTAGCAGTCCATTTTTTAATTGTTTCTGTTAATTGGTTGTCTAATAAAAACATTAACAGGTCAAGATTATACTTCTTAGTGTTTTTATGAGTGTATTTTTAATAGAAACTTCTATCTGGCATTTTTTGGTAAAGTATATGTGTGATACTGATTTGGAATTTGGCCACAATGTGGGTGTATTAAAAGACAACATACTTGTGCTTGTACCTTTTAACAGCCTTTGTTTGGAGTTTGTGTCTGGGCTGCCTATAGTAACAGTTCACTGGGTTTTGATACAGATTGTATAGCTCAGTTCATGAGAGTCGTATAGCCCATAAACCTTCTTAATATCTTCTACATAATATCTCTCTGTCTCTGTCCTCCCCTCCTCGTTTTCTTCTCTCTTTCAGACCCTCTCCCCCGGCCCACCCCGCATTGTCAGGATCGCACAATAAATATCACATCAGAGGAACGTTAAAGCTCCTTCATGGAACACTGGCTGTTTATTAGCGGCAGGCTAACTTTAAGAGAAATGCTAACAACATTCATTAATGGGCTGCATCTTGGGCCTGATGAGGCGTGCCGGCGGCGCCGAGTTCTGGCAACATCAGGGGCGTAATGGCGCCCGGTAAACGGGTGTCGTAATTGTACGTCCGAGTCATACAGCGGGGCCGTCCGAGCGTTGACAGTGACAGAGCAATTATGGTGAGGCAAACGGGCTGTGTCAAATTAGCAGCCCCGAGAAACGCTCATTTCTCCCACCCTGACAAGGGAAGACGAAGTGATAGCTACTTGATTGTGAGTGATAGGTGTTCCACATGGGTTCCACATTAATGTTCTGATTTGTCAATAGCAGGTATTTGAGAGCAGGATGTCAGAACTTTATTGAGATGTTGCTGTGAGGCTGTAGAACAGGGTGGGGGTCCGGTGACCCGAGCGGGACGGTTTTTACTGAAGGTCATCAGTCCGTGTTTCTGTCAGCTGGAGATCAGACAGACGATTGGGCCTCGGCGGTAATTACACTGCGCTGGGGATGAGAAGATGTCTTTCTTTTGTGGGCCCACAATGACTGCATAATTTATAATTGACTGCAATCAGGCAAGTCACAGAATGAGTCTTTGTTTTTCAGCTTGTCTGATTCGGTCGCTGTCTGTGTCATCTTTTCCAGGCGTGTGAATCAGCAGTTTGCTGATTCAGGAATCAGCACCTTTTCAGTTCAGTGGGGTTTAAATAAAGTTTAATTATGTGTTGTAATGAGCCAAAAAGTCTGCAGTGAAAATCTGGCTTTTTTTTCACTGAGCATGTTAATTGTTTTGTTGGAAAGGTCAGATCGCTCGATCGGCAGGTTTTGCACAAACTTGTGAGTTCATGTGAGCTCACGGCTCAGCTAGAACACGTCCATCTCCTTTCTGCCATTAATGTCACTTTCAGCTCATCACTCTCAGATGATGTTTAATTATGAATGCGTTTCTGTCATCAATGTTAATGCAGATTTGCATGGAGTTTTATGTCCAGGAAGTCTGAAATGACTTTTTATATTGTGAAAGAAAGAGCTGAGGTTTGGTATATTCTTATGTGTATCTGAACATACAAAGAACATTACAACAATCTTAAAGTAACATCACTTTTCTGGTTCATTTATTTAAGTGTTAAATTCTGGTGATGTTTCAATGTTAGAGGGCATTTTCAATTGTTCATGTTCAAAGATTTAAGCAGGACCAAAAAAAACTGGAATTCCAACAGCTTATTTTCAGCACTAGAATTTCAGTGAAGCAGTCTGATAATATATTTATATAACACAGATGTACTCCAGTCTTATGTTTTCAAATATTTCTCATCTTTCGGGAAAGATTTCACGCACAGTGTCGATACTGCAGTCTTATACTCTACATCATGTTTCTTTGTAACAGAAATCCATATAACAAATGTATCATTTATCTTTTATTCCTCTTTTGTGTATTATACTTCAATTATTCTTATACGTATAAAAATGTTTCAGGTCATTAACAAAACGTTTGCTTCACAGAGATAAAGACTCTGTGTGTTTAAATGTTTTAGTTTGGTGTTTGTTGAACTCGTCTGATATTGACACACTCTTGTTGTTTTTTTTTAGTTTGGGAATAATCCGACAGAAACGTTCCTGACGTTACACTTGTGAAGTGTTGCCAGTGATTCTCATAAAACAGGAAGAGTCGACCACATCAGCGAGCTTTGCTGTTTAATTATTCAACTGTCCTCCACGCAACCCTGATGAAAACGTCGTTGGTTATTCATGTTTGCTAACTTCAGGGCGCTTCTGTTTTAATGCGTCAGAGATGTTGATGGGGTGAGAAGACATCACAGAAACTCTTTTTCTTCTGTTTTTTAGGTGCGTTCAGCTCTGATTGGCGATTTACCCAAAGATCTACAAAAGTCATGGCTCACTTTTAAATGCAAAAATGTCTCAAACTGTCTTAAAAAACAGCTTTTATTTTCACCCTACTTTCAGTGTGCCCCATTAACCATGAGAGAAAAACAAGAGCAGGAGAAAGACACAGACGGGAGGGTGTTGATGGGAACGTGGCCTCGTCGTGTGAGATTGACAGATCTGACTGATGGTCCAGTGTTCTGCAGGAGAACAGCTTCTTTAATAGCAGGTAGGAGAGGTCCACTTCCTTGTTTGTCTGCTGAGTTTTGGACGTGCCACAGAAGACTTTCTCTTCTCCTGAGGCACAGAGCATTTGACAGAAACATTCTTTTCTTCTTCCTCCACCCATCCCAGAGTTCCCCTCCGTCTGCGGGAAGAGGGAAACACTCCTCTCCTGCGCTCCTGACAGGTGCTCTGCGGCCAATGGGATTCGCAGGTTGTCAAGAGAGACAGCCAATAAGCAATCAAAGTGCAATGAGTTGCTGAAACAAAGAGACGGGTTTTTTCTCTTTTTTTATAGTGGCACGGTTTGGCGAGTCTTGCATGTATAATTAAGTGAGGAAGAAAAGGTAAGGGCACTTAATCTTCCCCCTAATGGCGATTTCTTCTATCACTGGCTTCCTCTGGGGGGCGTACCCCAAAGACCGCTCCCCGGGTCACTGCTGTCCCCCAGTTGTCATTGGTGAATCTCTAATATCAGGCTGAGACGTGTTTGCTTGCGATGTCGCATTATTCCATTCATCATTGCTTTGTTCCTGTAAGAACTCATAGGGCAGGAGAAGGGTCCTACGTCGGGTGATTTATCATCTGGAGGAAAAGAAAAAGAGATGCGCAGGGGCCTAGTCGCATATTTCACGTGTGGACGTTTGCGCACACACTCAAACTTCTAGCAACATCTACCTGTCCGTTTGCAGGTTTTATTTGTTTTTTTCTGGTGGTTTTAACTGAACCATTAGCGCTGTCGTGTTGCGCCACTGTTATCCGAATGTATTTATCTTACTTAATTAAATAGCCACTCGCTCTCCGCACCCTAGACATTAACGACACGCATCATTTATTGTAGATTATTCCTACCAAACTTCCTTTATCACGTACAGCTCATTATGAAAGGCTCTAAATAGAAGGTGTTATTTTTTGCACCGTGCACTGTTGTAAATACCATTGTGTTAAACTTTCAGTCTCGCTTGAATTTGCACATCATTAATTCTGGATTTCCAACAAGTAAATCTAAATATTAAAATCAAAGATAGCGGCAGATAAACGGGTAATACTGTAAGAGGAGTCAGCCGGGGTGAACCAGCTATTATCGGTCCAGAGCAGACCAGGATTTGCCGTACCATTTAGACCGTACCATTAGTGAGACCACCATCGTGTCCACAGGGTCACAGGGGTAAGAAGCCGCACAAGAGCCTGTGATTTACCCCAAATGGGGCAACACTGCTGCGCTCTATAATATAGACTATTATGGGGTCTCACCACTGACGTTAATGGGATGTTACAGCGATTTAAAATGATTTAATGGCTCCCAGGTTGGGCCCCTAATGGCCCTCTTTATACTGTGATGTCTATTATGAATGTGAGTGACAGTGTTGTGAAGGGCTTCTGTTTTTCCCACATGCGCTCAAACAGTGTGACAGGTGCTGAGACTGAAGGGTTTATGGCCCAGTCCCTCGCGTTTGATTGGCTGCCTCCTTTACTGTCCATTCTTCCCATCTCAAGCACATAAACATTCTATATGTATATATACACACACACACACATATATATATATATATATATATATATACACATTTGCACACATATATACATACATACATATATATGTGTGTGTGTGTGTATATTGCTGTACAATTATTGTTTATCTTTTTATTCTTTTCTGTTAAGTATATTAATAACCAAAAGATTTTGATGAGTGTTACTTTGAATTTTGCTTCTCCTGCTCACATCGTTATTCTGGACGGTTGACTGGATAAAGTTTATCGATCGAAACGGTCAGAGGTGGCCGTGGGGTTAAACTAATAGTGTCACAGTCTTTGATGCACTTTCTTCCCTAAAGTGGCTTTCCTGCCCTCATTAACATTAAACAACCGTGAGCAGTTTGGCTACAATAGCCAACACTTCTCCCTCATCTCCTGCAATCAGTTAGTGATGTCAGAGAGCCTGGGTCCAATCAGAGGGTGACGCTAAAGGGCACAAAGGGTAAAAGAGACTGATCGCCGGACACAACCTGCCAATCATTTCTCTTACCAGCGCCTCCGGTTAAACCTCACTGTCCACGGGCGTTTCAAAAAGCAGGATTGACAAACCGAGCAGTCATTACACGCTGAGTTGAATACCAGATTACTGCAAAGTGACTCTGGCTCAAACTGAAACGTTTTTGCGTTTGGCGCATGATGACTTTAATACCGGTCGCTGTATTAGACAATCACCTCAGAGTCTTGAGTCACTACAGCTTCTTCCCTGTCCTGCCCGTGTTTTACACCTCCAATAAAAAACACACAAAAAAACAGCTACCAAAAGAGGCTTCGACCTCCTTCACGCCAAACAAACAGCAGCTCCACTGTGAGACAATAGCTCACGCTCTGCTGACTAAAGTGGCCACTCTGAGACAGCACACGCTCCTCGAACCCTTGACTCGCTACCTTTTTTTCTCCTGGGTGAGCAATACGACCTTTAGGTGCTTTGATGACAATTACAGAAAGCGAAAAATTGAATTATTAGCTTTTCTTTGCCTGCCAGTGGCCGCGTAGGCGTAGCTGTAATTATTTAGCTAAATTGGCATATTATAATTCTTTTTTCCAGTGCTTTTGGAAAATGAGTAATAAAGGAGATGGCATGCTGGTTGTTGAGAGGGGTTTGAATGAAAGTAAGTGATTTAAATAGCTGGTGTAAGCTGGGTTTGATGTTGACTGTCAATAGGAACAATAGCCGGCGGTTTGCCAGAGGTTAGCAGGAGACAGTGGAGTGATGGAGGGCCACAGTTCTCCATTTTGACTCTCTTTGACTTTCCAAGATGAGGTTCAACAGGGTAATTTCCTTGATGGTGTGCTCTCTCTCTCTCTCTCTCTCTCTCTCTCACTCTCTCTCTCTCTCACACACACATACACACACACACACACACTCTCTCTCTCTCTCTCTTGTTCTCTCTCTCTCTCTCACTCACACACACACACACACTCTCTCTCTCTCTTGTTCTCTCTCTCATTCTCACTTACTCTGTCTTTTTAAACTCTGGTTGTAAACAGAGAACTGGTTTTATTAAGAATCAGTGTGTATGTGTATTAATGTTCATGCTGTATGTGTAACTAATGATATTTTATCTAAAATAATTGTATTTAATGTGTTGTCAATTTTTTAAAAATACGTTTAAGCTAAAATAATCTGTTTCTCTGTGAATTCGATGAGAATGTTTGAGTTTATATTTAAATTAGTAATGATACAGATTTGATTGAAACTCTGGTGAAGACACAGAGTTATGTGAGATTTCTCTGGTCGGTTTCTACATCTGAGATGTAGAAGGCAAACGTTTCCCTTTGTTTCTGTATAATCAAATTTCTGTCTTGGAGAAACAATAGATTTGTGATATTTTCTCTTATGAGCCGTGTAATGCAGAGATTGTCAAATATTTCTTTTCCTTCATAAAACTGTTAACAGAATAATTTAAAATGGAATTAGACCCAGAATTCCTAAATTCCAGTTGTTGATTCTGTACTGATGCTAAGCATGTCCTGAAAGCAGCTGTCATTTTTTTCCCCCTCTGTATTCACCCAGGATGAGCGATTTGCTTAGTGGCTTGTATCCGGGCCTGACAGCCCTGCTTTTGATTATTGTATTCAATGATTTGGCAAAGCCTAAACCGTGATGTCGCTAATTAGGGAGCTTTGAGTAGAACTGAGGACGGCCGGGTCATCTGAAGGTCACCGCTGCCTCTCCAAAGCCCGGCAATAAATTTGAAGTTTGACTGGAGAGGAGAGCAAAGGGCCTGGAGAATATGCGGACGAAGTCCCTGGACGATTCGTTTTTGTGTTCGCTGGAATGTGAGTTCTGTCATGCGCGCCCACACGTCGCCATTAACCTTTTCTTCCTTGTTCTGTCTTCAGTACAAAACATATTCCTCCCCCTCATCGCCTGTGCTGTTTGTTTTCCCCTGATGTGTGTTTCAGCCACAGCCTGTTTGTACATTTATTCGTCTTTGGTTTGGTTTTGCGTGAAGGGTCCTTCAGACATCCGGAGACCCAGATCTTTAATGGAGGTCCGATCAGAGACCCTCGCAGCATCTGACAGCTGAAAACCAGGAGAAATAAGAGTTAGACATCATTTACTACAGTCACACAGACACAAAGGGACATGGGATTTTAAGGTTGGAACATTTGTACTTTAAATAGAGTCACAAAAAACTATATATTCCTTTGAAACAGTAAACAGTTTTTTTTTCATGTGGGACAGCATTTTTGAATGATTATAATCAGTATGTAATATTATTCCTGCATTTTTAGACAGTCTTATCAAAATTGTGATGGCAATTGATTGATTTAGCTTAAATTTTCTTTATATACTCAGTGAAGCGTGAACACAAACACCAGTTACAGACTCATTTTAGATTCTGCTTAAAAAGGGTGTTGATGAAGTTTAGTTGCTTTGTCGTTTCACTGATAATGCGCTTTTGTGCACATTAATGATCACTTCTCGTGAAAGCTGATGTTTCTTTTACCTGCGACAATGAGGCCGCATATTTCTTCCCTTTGTGAGTCTGTCTGCGACCGCAGCCGCAGGGAGGAAGTTACCTGTTATTCTGAGGGATGTTTTTCAGATGGTGTTAAATCACATGGTGGTAGGAACATGGAAGGTCACATCCACTGGCAATGGACCAGCTTCACTCCAGTCTAAATGTTGACATTGGTATGATAAACTCAAGGCAATAAAAATCAACAATGGCTACCTTTAACCACCAGAGTTATTCTAGTGCTTTACTGTTTGGCCTTGAATTAACACAAAACACAGGTCGTTCTTTAGTGTTCAGTAACTTTAGTGTTGGTTATTTTTACCGACCTCTCTCGTAGCGTCTGCGTGCATCTCCAGGTGCTTTGTGTAATAAGATCGCAGAATTTCAAGCTTCACGTAATATCAATAAAAACAGTGCAGTAATGTGGTACAGGGGTCTGTGTTTAATCAGAAGGGGACTTTATCCAAGGTTGAATGAGGAAGGATCCATCGCTTGCGAAAAGAAATCGGATGTTTTTAAATATGCAGTGAGGGTCGAAATCCTTTTGGCGCTCTCTGTGTAACCCTTCTTATGCAACAAGGGGTGAAATCTGCATTTTGTGTTGTGTTAAGTGGTCATAAACGATCGCCCGGGAGTCAGTTTGACCCCGTCTGTGACCTCAGAGGGAGAGCGTTTTACTGCCATGCCTGAGTTTAAAATCAAGAGGTGAGCGTGTGGTACGAGTCCCAATGAAACGGAATGTGCAATGCATGCAGTCGGGCACAGTGAAGGACACCCGTGTCAGACTGGGGTCCTAGTAGGCTCATATCTGCCTTTTTTTAAACCGCAACTCAATTGCAAGCAGGTCTCACATGGGAGACATGGGATTGTGTTTTCTGTGTTATTATGATTTTGGAAATGAATATCATGATTTTTTTATGACTCATTATTTTGCTGGCGCAGGCAGAGGGCTGATATTGATTGCGATGGAGAATTTATAAAGAGGCAGATTCCAGCTTTTGTTCCTCACTGTTGCCCTTGTCTTAAAATGTCCACTCGGTCTTCCTGAGGGGGGACCTTTTTTGTGTGTGTGTGTGTGTGTTGTGTCTCTGTTGTGTCGAGCACAGAGGAGTTCATAGATCTTTTCTTTCAAACTCGCACCTCCTCAGGAATTCATTTATCTTGGTTCTGTCTTGTGTGCCAAGTGACAAGAAAACTGAGGTGCTTTTGTGGCGAGAGGATGAATGAGACAAACGGAGAAATAAAAACGTCCGATACGCAGACTGTAGACTCTAGACTCGACTGATGTTGAGAACTTCCTGTGTTCATCACAGTTTGAGGTTCAGTTAAGGGTTCAGATAAATCTTTACACCTATAAATTAGTTTTGAAAGTGTGTGTGTGTGTGTGTGTGTGTACACATCAGCGTGCCTATAGAAATATACTATATATTTACCATTATAGAATATAAATATATATCATGAATATAAATTATAGATTATGTGAGGTTTATGGATAATTAATTTAATTAATTAAATATAATTAAAGTAAACATGCTTTGATTAAGTTAAATAGTTATTAGTATATCTGTATACAGTCTAGGGTTGCCAGGAAACAGACACATAACTGAACGCATTCATATACAAATAAATTAATTAATGTATAGTTAATTTACAGCAACTTCAAATCTGATTCGTCCAATCAGAAAAGAGATGTTTTAGATGTTTTTTTTAGATGTGTAGCATGATTGCTTAGTTATATGAGCGTTATTCAAACGTTTAATTCTGTATAAAGTTTTTAAAATGTTCCACTGAAAGCCTAAGAATAACATTTTTGATGTGTGACAAATAATGTTAAGGAATTCTTTTAACATTATTTCAAAAATGTTTTTAATAACTTTGAGAGAGCTTCTGGAGAACGTTCTGAGAATGTTCCTGTTAGCTGGGTTGTCGCTGCAGTAGTTCTGTATTTTAAATGACTTGCAGTGCAGTAATTGTATGGACAGTCCCATCGGGGTGACCTGAGGTTAAGTGCCCCGCTCAGGGGTACAGTGGTGATACTCTGTCCAGCCGCTGGTCCACAGGTTTAGCCTGAGCTTGAATACCTTCATGCTAGCAGACCAGATTCTCTCCCATTCAACCCCAGAACAATAAACAAAACAATTAACAATTTACCACATGAAGCTTGTATTTATTCATTTAAGACAGAATTATCACAGTGGTGGGATCGTTCGGCATCTGAGCTCAGCATAAGCAACACCTGTGTTTGAACCCTAACAGGGCTTCTAATTTTCCTGCATTTCCAAATGAAAGCATGACATTTTCCTTTACTTTTTGCTGTTTCTCTCTCTCTCTCTCTCTCTCTCTCTCTCTCTTTTTTTTAGATCGCATGACAAATGGTAACCTGACACTACAGAATTACCGAAGTGTGTCTGAGAGCTAATGAGAAAAATTTCCCAAGGGAATCTTTATCTTATGCTCCTTGGAGTGCACCTCAGGGACACGCTCACCCACTCTTGTGTCTGTCACTCTACCCCCAACACACACACACACACACACTGACACGCTGCTTTCTTTACACTGTCGGGAAGTGAAGCCATTTTACTTTGCACCTTGCAATTAAAATGCGCGAGAGAGCGAGCGAGAAAGGGAAAGATACATTTACTTTTGTGTGACACACACACACATACTTGCCACTTTCCCACCCCTGAAATATGTGCCATACACATGTACGCAGAAAGTGTCAAGATTGTGGAGTTGAGAGTAATGACAGGTACGGAATTAATTAACAAAAGAAATCACACGGTTCCCCTTTAGCAGCAGTATTTTATATCCGCTTTCTACATTATGTCTGGATGACTGTAGTCACACAGTTGTGCTATTTACGGGTGTGTGTTGGAGTTTTAGCTCCCGGCTTTGTTAAGGCAGGTGTGATGTGGCGAAGAAATTGTTTCGAGTGTGTTACATTCAGACATTGTGCTATAAAAAGGAGTTTTGAAACAATAATGGGGGTGTATCAGATGGTAAAACTATGGGGTTTTGATATACAGTGAGGGGTTTTTTTTGGGTACAAATTCTGATAATTCTGAGCCAAACCTCTTTTTGAGTTTGGTAGTTAGATTATATGGTTTATAACTAGCTGTGTGTAAAATCAAAAAATGGCTAGTTGTGTGTGTGCGTGTATGTGTGTGTGTCTCTCTGTGTGTATGCTTGTGTGTGTTTGTGTGTGTGTGTGTGTGTGCATCATGATGTGGCCCTCTAACATTTTCTGGTAAATAAAAAGAGGTCTTGGGCTTTACAGCTGTGTGTGTGTGTGTGTGTGTGTGTTTGTGTGTGTGTGTGTAATGGCTTATGGCTGTGTCCTGCAGTGATGTTTGAACACAGCACCACAAACACACTCAGACAGAGGAGGCTGCAGTATAAAACATTAAAATCACTCAGAACAAACACACACACACCCTCAAACACAGCCAACGCCACCACGCGTGGGTCAAGGGTCACGCCATGTAAACAAGACTCTTGATGAGTGTTTCATAACTCTTCAATTTTTCATCGTGCAACAAATTGGAATCGTATGCGATACATATGTGGCCTGTGCTGGATGTGATATTAAAGATGAATTATGAGTGTCTCAGCTTTCAACAAGCACAGAAAAATGAAAACACGATTCCCTTTGGGCCAGGCAACATCACTCAGTTGCCTGCTTTTGTATTTTTTCTTCGCTTGAGATTTTAATATCATCTGCTTGTACGTCAACTACATCATATGTCATAAAGCTTAAATATGAGCTGAGAACATAGTTATAATAGATAGAGACTAAATCAATTTCACAGGCCTGAAAAACATAGTCCTTGTATTTCAGTTGTTTAATTGTTCCCCAACATTTCTGTTTACTGAATATTTTAATATTGCTATAAATGCTGTTTTCTGTTGACGTGAACGTTTGTAAGTTCTGGCTAATGACATCAAAGTTCAGTTTTAAAGATGTGTTTCCTTTTACATGCAGGAGAATCTGGGACAGACTCCGCCCACTCCAGACATTTCAGAAATATTCGGGTCTCGCACCCTCCGGTGAGGTCAGAGAGACACTTGTTTAGCTTCAAACACCTACAATCAATACGACTGTCATTAAAAATGTATGTGAACACTATTTTCTGTGTATAGATTTATTTATTTTAATACTGAAAATAAACATGTCTCTCTCTCTCTCTCTCTCACTGGGGGGGTTATAGATTGAGGACAGTGATTCCTGAGATGATTGACAGCTGATTTGTTTGGTGATGATGAGGCGTGCGTGTCTGAGGATAAACAGAAGCTGAATATTTGAACAGGTTGGTTCTAATTTCTGTTCTGAGTAATTATGATAAATGACGAGCGGGGCGAACGAGGGGCGGTCGAGGGGTCACTCACTTCTCCCAGTCACCTTCAAAGCGCATGTTTGCTCTCAATGAACCCCATCGACAGCCAGCAGGAAACACAATGTTGTTGTTATAAAACTTTCTTTGATATTATTTCCTGCCTGATGAAGCTTTTGGTTGATTTTGCAGGTGTTGCTTTCTGACAATAAAGCAACTTCGATCGTTTTCAACGAGGTGATCGTGTCGAGCAAAAGACGTCTCAGTTTTAATTACGCTTTTGAAGAGAGCCGGGTGTTCTCTCCTCTGGACCCAATTAAAGCTGTTTTTTAACCTGTGAGAGAAAGATAACCGTCAAAAGCAGTTCTTTACACACAGGCCTATAAAAAATGCATCCGCTGTTGCTCCGCCGGGCGTATCTGGCGTCAGATGCGATATTGGAAATGCGTGCTGTTTTTCCTTTCGTTGTGAGTTCCCTCACGACCGTTCGCTTCAGTTTCTGACTGGAAATGGAGTCAGAGCGAAATGGAAAACAGTCTTTCTCTTCACACTCTTGATTTGGTTCGCATCTGACCCCATTTTAAAGGAAGTTAACGGTTTGCGGCCGTAGCGGGCGATTTATAAAGTTGTGTGCGTTGCCCGTCTCTCCCTTCCATTACTTCTCCCAACCGTCTCTCCATCATTTTCTATTTTCCGTCTCTTCGTCCTCTCTCTCTGTTCTCGGTGAGCAACTGAAGTCTCGCACCATGTAGCGTGGCCTGCATTGTATGCGCCTCTCATTACCCCTCTGCCTATCTGCCAAAACATGCACGTCTGTGGGCCTCTCCTGCGCGTCAGCTGCGTTTACCACGGCTTTGAACACCTGGCCCTGCATGTTTTATTGATTGCTTTGTTGGTTGATTCTGGATTCCCCACAATGTCCAGAGATGGGCTTATGTATTAGGAATGTGGACTTGCGATGGGTCGGCTGGATGAAAGAAGAGGGCTGTGGAGCTTTTTTATGTTACATTGAGGAAGAGAAGCTGTTTTCAAGACTTGAGTCTGTGTTGAACACTTTTCAACCAGAGCTGTGTTTTTCTAAGAAGTTTGGAGCATTGTTTTCAAAGAATTGTGGGTATTATTGTAAAAATATCTGACTGACTGATGTACCAAGTTAGGTACATGGCCTGATTGTAAACTATATATTGCTTGGTGTAAAAACAGTTTTATCCTGATTATTAACACCAGTTTAACAATTTATTCATTAATTTAATCTTTTAGCCCTTTGCCACTGTTTATATACATCTAAAATAAACACTATTTAATTTAAGGCCATACATTTGACTCTCCACTTCACATTGCGTTACCATGGCAACATAACATCATCACTTTTACATTATTTATTTATTTACTTTATTTGTTTTAATTGAAGTTCTTTTTTGTCTTTCAGGAAGCTCAATGGATTGTGCATTCACATGACCCAGCCAGAACTTACTGGACTTACATTTTACACGTATGTTATTTATGCATTTAATGTTTTAATGTGTTTATCGTCTTACTGCGGGTTATAACATCGCTCAGATGTAACGCTTTGAGTCTAGCAGCCGCAGCTGGATACGTTAGCTCTGTGTTTATACAACGTAAGCTTCATGACATGTGATTCCACACCACATACAGAAACAAACTTAAATACTGTTAATTTCATCAGTGATGAGACCCATGAGAAGGAAGGACTGGCCAGAAACAGACAATGTCACATTAATTAAAGGAAGAAGACAAGCAGGGTGGAATGTTTCACAGCCAAGCTATTAATTACATGCTTAGTTTAACCTCCTGACTTGGTTTCTGTTTGTTCTGGGTTGGTGGGGGGGTTGTAGACAGAAACATGTAGACGTGTCAGGACCTGCATTAACGCTCCATATTTTAGAGCCCCAATAAAGCTGCAAACAGCCACATGCATCATCAGATGTTGCTTTGTCAGACAGTCGCTCCACGCCTACTTGTTGTTAGCACGCCATCAACCCGTCTCCCTGCGGCCCCTTCGCGAGTCTTTAGTGAATTCTCCTAACGTGTTGTCTTGTGGGTTTTTTGTTTCCTAGACGTCGCTCGTCTGGCGTTGTTTGTTTATACGGCTGTAAATTGTTGTGACAATGTTTAGAAAAGGATCGGCGCGTAGCAGATGTTCGTAGTTACTGCTGACAATCATATTCATGTGGGAATATTTTGGGTAAAAAAAAAAAAAAAAATGGCCGCCGTTTGTTTGAATAAAAACACGCTTCCCTCCCATTGGCTGTGCTGTGATTTATTTAAAGTGGAGGCTGTTCTGCTGATACGAGCATTACTTTTCATTGAGAGATTATTAATCTCTCTTTATGTAGACTAAACACTAAATTAAAAAGCTCTTTTTTTGATCTATCTCTTTTCATTTTAATAAGACGACGAAGGAAGAGCACACCAGTGACTTTGAGAGATAAACGTGGCGACAGCAGCCCTGCCGTGGGATAAGAGGAAATACATTTTGTGCATATGTAACCGGGCTTGATTAACAGCCTTTCCAAGCAAAAAGCTAATTATTTTATTGAGTCAGAAGACGGAATCTCACCCCAGGGATTTGGCATTAACTTTAGAATATAGAAGACCGCGTGTCTTTGTCCATTTGGATGAGCAGAGCTCTGATAGAGGGGATGAGCTTCAGGTAGGGGTGGTCTCAGCACATGTGTATCAATAAGGAGCTTACCCAGAGAATTGGAAAAAAGAGAGAGGACAATACCAGAGCAATTTGATTCAGAGGCCTTCAGGTCAATCCGTTGAACTTCCTTTTGCACAAGAGCCTTTTTTAAATCAAGACGTCCCGTTTTATGCGCTTGAAGTTCTGAGTCTGCAAGAATATAATGTTTGCTCGAGAAATCAGTCTTACAACGAACGCCCGATCGGTCTATAGAGTCAGTTAATGCACCTCAAACAGGAAGTTCTTGCAATATTTTTTCAGTGTATGCGGGTTTTTCCATTGTTGTGTTTTTGGAGTATTAAGTTTCCTTTAAAAAAAGGAACGTGTCCCTTTTGGTAAAAAAAAAAGTTGTACGTTTATGTGCCTGAGCAATCCAGTTCTAAAACAGTGGCACTGTGTCAACAATTCACCCTCTGTGCACGCTGGTGTCTCCAAATGCTAAGGTTACAATTTAATTGTGACGCAAGGGGAAGAACGTGACGGTTATGGACAAAATAGCAACGCACATGTCACAGGACGTGTTGTGAATAGTTCACTTAATACCACTGTATACACGGCGGACAGAGAGCGACCACCTTTGCTCTCCGCTCTGCAAATCCCTGAATACTGAATCTGACATAGATTCTGCAAATATAAAATTAGTAAATGCCACTGTAGCCATAGTTAAATATCACACGATTCCCCCAGGAGGCCCCTTGCAAGTTACCTTGCCCTATTTTGCAATAAAAAAGTGGGGGGAGGCATGACAAAAAGGAGGTAGGGGGTTGCGGGTGCGAGGCAAAGAAGTGGTGCGAGTACAGCTGTGTGTAGTTAGAGAGAGAGAGAGCGAGAGAGAGAGGGAGGTTGCAGTTGAGGAATAGAAAGGGTGGTTTTTGCATTTCCATTCAAAAGCCACGGTGAGCGAGACCCTCCCCACCTGCCTTCTCATATTGAAACCATCTCATAAAACAACGCCACTGCGATGACTTTCCATCCGTTTCTCATATGTGGCTCATTAGGGGTTAAGTGTGGCCTAATCTCTTCTGTAATAAAGTTGCTTTGAAGTAAGAAAAAGTGGGCGGTCCGGCGGTGGGGCTCCTCGCACGAAGCACTTTGTAAATGAGCTCAGCTAAAGGCCTTCGTTGCGTGTGCGTGAGGATTGGAAAACTCTCGGTGAAAACTGTCACTTTGAACCTCGGTCTGGTTTAGAAATAAACTCTTCATGTTCTTCTGTGAAGTCTCAAACTCTACCCTGTCCTCTTCTGTTAGGGTTTCCTCAGCCCCGGTTTGCACGATGGGAGATTTTCTTCCGCTCGCTGGCTGCCTGTTGCCTCGCTGGCGCGGCGCCAGGTACGGGGGGCAGGGGGGGGGGAAAGCCCCTCATTAATTTACCCACAGATTGCTGTTAGCTCCTCCAGCTCGGGTGAGAGGTGTTTACAACAGTTTAGCAGCAAACTGTCAGACACTGACGCTTTAATGTAGCACAAACTCGCACCGCCTGGACGGGCTTGTTTGTTTTTTGCGTCTGTTGGCATTTTCCCTTAATAGGCAACGTTGGGCTCCTGCCAAGAGCTTTGCCAAGATGCAACAGGTTTGTTTTTTTTGCGTTCTTTGAGAGCACTTCTGCAGGGTGCCAAGCCCCCGTAGCTAACACATCACAATGTGCTCACCATTCCCAACACAAATGTTATCGCACTGGTGCGTGTTAAGTGTGTGTGCAGCTAAACCTGTTTTTTCCATCCATTTCACATATTTTAATCGTTTCTTTCCTATTGGACTGAAGGGGGGAATCTTTCTCTGAACAAATCACGTTAAATTACCCAAAACCATTTAGTGTCCAACACACAAATGGCGTTTTTCACATATGGAAGTCTTTATTTAATGTTTCTCTTGTTGATATACAGAACGTAGGATGAATGGTAATGACTCACAGCTGTGGGATGTCAGATGTTTGGTTAAGGCCGGAATGATGAAGAGGCGACTCAATTTACTGCTGATTGAACAATTGTGTCAATTTTCCCAAAACTCATGGGAATAATAAAACATAAATACAAAAACATTCCCAAGATGTTCTTACACATAGTGCAGTCATCAGCCAATACCTTTATATGTATGTTTAATGACTTGATTTTATTATTATTTATACCCGCATGTTTACTTTTTGCATGATTTTTTCTCTGTTTTTTCTTTTTAAAGTAGAAAATATAAACAGTTATGACAGCGTGTCATGTGTAAATGAAATCAAACATGCACGTACGCAGAGAAACCGTTCGACGTCGTTTGCATTTGTATATACTGGAGAAATGTGTGTTTTTCTCAACACAGTACATCACAGGTCGAGTTAACCCGTCACGCCTGCATGTTTGAGCCGTCATCAAATTGACTTGATGCAGCGTAACATGACAGAAAGAATGTTGATTTTCAGAGACCTCGGGCCTCGATTATACCGAGCTGACTGTGGCAAAAGAAAATCATAACAACAATCGCACATTTGTGCTCTTTGGGGGGGTCCGTGTGGACATGTTGTCAGTAACATAATAATGGATGTATGGAATTCTGTTTCCAGTAATAAAACCATATTGATATGATGGCCCAATCCACACGTTACTGTACCAGTTACTGTACTTCACACGTTACTGTACCAGTTACTGTACTCCGCACGTTACTGTACCAGTTACTGTACTCCGCACATTACTGTACCAGTTACTGTAATTCACACGTTACTGTACCAGTTAATGTACACCGCACGTTACTGTACCAGTTACTGTACTCCGCACGTTACTGTACAAGTTACTGTACACCGCACGTTACTGTACCAGTTACTGTACTTTGTAATGAGAGATTAATAGTTTAAGGTTTTGGCCTTTAGAAGCCCAACACATGTTGACTGATGCTAATAAATGCTGGACTGATTTGAGAGGAAGGTGAAGGGTGTTGTGCATTTGGCCTGTGTCCTTTTTTAATCTTGGTATTGTTTATTCGTGCCCTTTCATAAAACCATCTTATTGTATTTTTGAAGAACTAGCATGAAGCTGACAGCTGTCACTGACTGTCCTGCTATTAGCATCACATGTTTGTTTGACAGCCTCTATCGATAAAGATAATCTTTGATCAAACAGTGTGTATTGAACTACACGCAACTTCAGCGAAAGCCTAAACAAACAACACACTCCCTCACCTCACTGTCAGCAGGGCTCGCTCAGCCATCCAGGCCTGTTTTCAAGTGTCTCTTTCCAGCAGCTTCATGCGATGTTTTCATCACGGGATGATCCGTTCTGACAGCGCTGGAGAACATGATGTTTAGAGTCCGCAACGGGATTGTCGCGTCTTTGTGTATCGCATGTTTACTTTGTGCTCATCTCAATACACATGCTCTTTCATTTCCAGCTGAATGTCAGAACACAATGGTGTTTTTCATAAGCAGATCTTGTTGTGCTAAATAAATATTTAGGCTGGCGTGTCAGAGCTGATCTTAGCACGTTCACAGCGCGCGCCTTGATTTCTTTTGCTTTTATGCGTATCTGTTTATCACCCCGCTGAGATAAGAAGCGACTGGGGAAATTGTTTTGAATAATACAACAAATTAGCAAACACAACAAGCGCTTGCTGTCCTCTGGCAAGCGGCGCAGAATTAAATATCTATTATTTACACTAGCGTCTTGTTGCCAGAAGAGAAACAGTTTGTTTACTAAACATGCAGATGCTGAGATGAAAGCGGCGCAATTGCATAATGCATGCGCCGCATGTTTGCGCGCGCGAGCATCCTGACGCGTGGTGTCGGCCTCTTCCCCTCGCATTAAAAATACACCACTGTAACACAGCAAAGCTCCCAGTATTGTTATCATTTATTCAGTCGCTGTGACATTAATATTGCACGCTGCGCTTCTGCCCTCCCAATGCGTTTTTTCCGAGCTACCGGAGCGCCGTTCGGGAACCCGCCGCGGCGACGGCGAGGCCTGGCTCGGTCCTGCTCGCCAGCGAAAATTAATCCTTATTATAATGACAGCGTACGGCACCCAGATTAGCCCAGGTGAGACAGCACATCGCCCTTCAGGGCATCTCTGCACGCCGTTTAATCCAAATGCCAATTTGAGGGGGTTTGTTTGGCTGTATGGAGAGGAGAAGGTGGTCCTCCCGGCCTGATGCGTCTTTAATTGGAGTGCAGGGAGCGACTGGAGCTGGCTGGCGTCAGGGCGTGTTTAGGATGCCCGGGGGCAGAGCTCTCCTGTGGGTATCAAAGTGCTCTAATTAAATGCAGGGTTCGTAGCGAGGTCCTCTGCATTACTGAAACCGACAGCGGCCGACACCTTCCCTTCCTTTGACCGGCTACAGCTTCTGCTAATTATCTGTTGTCCAATTGACTCTGTTCCACTTCCTGCAAAACAATGAGCCTCCGTCCCTGAACCTCGTTGTTTGATTTTTTTTTTCTCTTCACCTTGTCTTAGCCCGGCCAGCCTAATTAATCTTATGCAGATCTCCCTCAGCCAGTTTCCCATGTGCCTGACCTCCTGTTTATAATTTGATTTGGAATGATAAAAGTATGTGTGGTTGTAAAAGACGAGTGTCATTTCCTGAACGGCGGGACGTGCCGGAGCTATCCATCTTCCAGACGTGCCCGGCAAACTGATTTCCCAGAAAATTAACTTCAATTAATAGTGCAAATCCCTCGACGTGGCCGCGGAGACGAGCGTCGCTTTGAAGGAGAACCTTCAAAGATGTCTCACGACGGTTTTCCGTACGCATCCAGGAACGTTTCACACGTGCCCTATTGTTTCCCATAGCACAGGAAATATTTGCTGCATCCACACAATTATCCCACATCGACATGAAAAATGTATAACGTTCACAGAGCAGAATTCTGAAACAGATAATGTCATAATGAGGCATTCTGGACGTTTTGTTGTAACAACTAACTGATACTTTTGTACACAAAATGGAGAATGCTAGACCTGGTTATTTACTGGCTGAGCTGGGAATTTTCCAAGTAGTTCTTTAACAGCAACATAAATGTGGATCAGATCAAATTAAAGTAGAATTTATTTTAATAGACCTCCAGCTAGTCTGTTCATAGGTGGTGAAAACTGTGTTGGTAATATCCAGCAACACACACAGTGTTAGTGTGTGTGTTGCTGGATGGTTTTATAGTGCTTGGCCACATCTACAGTTTAGCCTCTGAAGTTTCTAACCTTTTTCCTTCTATAGCTGCAGGTCCAGTGTAGCCACTGTGGGCTGCTCTGCTGTTATCGGCCTGAGTTTCTCCTCTGACTGCACTCCAGATCTTATACTACTAAAGCAATCGGTGTCAACAACCGGCAAAACCACAGGCTACAGCGAGCAGACACACACAAATAAAATATAAATGCCTCTGCGGCCGTTTGAAGGGTCCATTAGAGGGGCCGTGCGAGCAGTGATGGTGATGGAGGGAGTAAAATGTCACACCCCCCACTGCACAGGGCTGGAGTCCTGCCAGCTGTTTACAGCATCCTGCACAAATGCTTGTTACTGCCTGCCACAAGATGAAATATCTCTCTCTCTCTCTCTCTCTCTCTCTCTCTCTCTCTCCCTCAGATTGGAGTCTCTCCCCTCACACAAAGCAACTTTTGCTGACTCACTGAGCCTACAGGAGGACTGAGAGAACAAGTAACCTTTTCTTATGTTTGCTGAGCGCTTCTCCTCACGTTTAAACGGTGGTGTAATTTTTAAAGAAATCAGAGTTGGGGATTTGTGGACACATCTGCGTGCCGGTTGACAAAAAGAAACTTTTTACGCAGACTTTCTGTTGCACAGGCGAATTTTGTCTTCTGAAGTGCTCTTGACCAGGAAAGCCAGTAAAACATCAGGACAGTTACTCTGTCAGCAGCATCAGTTTCCTTTAGCAGATAAAGTTTACATGGAGTCTCGGTACACAGGCGCTCACAATAACTTACCGTTCATCAATAATAGAAGATGACAGTTTCATGCGCTCTGACAACAATAATGTCTTTATTGAGACGTCTACAGGTGCGTCTGAGCCCATCACACACCTGCTGTTCAGTCAAGAGCAATTTCGGGCGTGTGTGTGTGTGTGTGAGAGAGAGAGAGAGAGAGAGAGAGAGTGGCTCTAAATAAAGCCAATGTTTCCTGCCTGTCTGCTCTGCCTGAGGCTGTGCCTCCATTGGGAAGGTTTATATGCAATAGAGGGTCTCTACTTATTGATCGGTGCTAATGTCTCAATGATTGCTCACTCTTGAATCTGCTCTCTCTCTCTCTCTCTCTCTCAGTCGGAGATACTGGAACACCAGCTGTTGCCTTCATGTTTTCAAACTGATTTACAACTGTTCATTAATTAGCCGCCATGCTAATGAGGAGGCAGATTTTGTCTCCTGTAACTCCACATTCACATTTTATTCACATTTATTTTCTTGGCAGTTTGTAAAGGACACAAAATAAAGATCTCGAGTGCAAATGGGGTCTTTAAACTTCTGTGTGTTCTGAGAAGAAAATAAGACACGGGACCACATATAGGTGAGAAAACCATTACAGACCCAGTTAAGAGGGAATGTTCACAGAACATTGTTTAATGCTCTTTGAAAGTTCTCTCTAAGTTATTAAAAAATGTTCTTGCAGTAACATTAATATAGCATATATATTTATATACATTAAACAATGTTACTCTTAAATTGTTAGTGGAGCGTTAAAAAATTCCACCCATTATTCCTAATAAAATGTTCAATGATTTGTGAAAATGGAAATGTTAGGAAAACGGTCTTACAACCTAAAATTGTTTAAAAAAGAATGTTTTTAAGTTTGCAGTTTACTTGTTACAGGGTCCGTCCCCTCCAGTAACCTGAAGCTAAGAGTTATTCTCAAGGGCAGCGTGAAGAGTTCATGTCTCAACCTTTTTGTTACCAGTTCAAATCTTTAACCACTGTGTGACACCATTATTACCCAGAAGTCTTCACTAAACAAGACAGAGTGCGTCTGCCTCTCTTTCTTATAAGATCAGCTCGTAATTCTGCTGTGCTTGTAAAGTCTGTAGCCTCTGTGTTTGTGGTGGAGTTATTTTCTCGATGCCTTTGTTTTCATGAGCCTGTAAATCTACACTCAAGTGGAGCTACACTGGAAGCAGTAAATCAGAGAACAATTCAGAGGACCTGACCCTTCAGATCTCTCTCTTTATCTCTCTCTCTCTCTCTCTGGCTGGTGTTTGATTACTCAGAAAGTGTACAGACTTCCTCGTTTGTTTTCATTAGGGTGATTACCTCCATGTCTGAGCGACCTTCAGCTGTCCTCACTGTCCAGACACACACACACAGTCTCTGTGTGTACAGATGTAGTGTTAGGGTTAGCACTGGAGCATGATGGCTCTGGTGTAATGAGGGAGAGTTTGACTGACATAGTCGCAGGGAATCTTTTGTTTCTGTGTTTGACTTTTATTCATCCGGCGTTCCGGACACTTCTGACGGGCTGTGCTGTTTTCCTCGTTGTTTAGGGAGGTTGTAGTGATCCGTGTGCTCGAGTGATTTTGGAAGTGTGCTTGGATGGCTGTGACAGTTTTCCCATCCTGATTGGCCGTGACAGTTTTCCCATCCTGATTGGCCGTGACAGTTTTCCCGTCCTGATTGGCCGTGACAGTTTTCCGGTTGTTGTTTCTTACAGTTGTGTTCGTCAGCTCACACATGATGCAATCAAATCCCAAACGCTGAAGTTGGGAGAAACTCTTGCTTCCTAGTGTACAGCCACTACACTCACACAATGACTTCTGATGATTCCCTGTAATGTCTGCACCGGGAGCTATGACTGAAGTATGTCTGTAGTACTTACATGAATTTTTAACCTCTCCGGAAGTGTGTGACCACATTCATTGGGGAAATAATATATTCAGAGTAAAAGATTAAAAATTAAGATTAAAAACTTTAAAAACGTTATTTAGGTAGTTTACATGATTTTCCTTATTTTTTTAATAACTATTTTTTATTGAGTGTTAATTTTAAATGTTTTTTATTTTACAGTAATGTAACTTTTATTAAATGTTATTGTTACTAACTGCTTTAACGTCTTCAAAGTACTAAAACTTTGTTAATTTTCAGGTTTAAAATCATTGCTTTTCAATGTGGTCTCAGAATTTTTAACCTGTATGCACAAATGTACAACAAATGTTATTTTTGTCTTGCGCATTTATTGGCTACATGCTGTCAGGTGGGCTGAAGGTAATTAATATTAATTAGCACAAGTGGGCAGCAGGAAGCTGTTGTGTTGTGCTGTTGAAGGTTTTTGTGACACCCAGCAATGAGAGAGAGAGAGAGAGAGAGAGAGAGAGAGACATTTCGTCTTATTGCAACAAAATACACCTCTGCTTTTTTAAAACTTTCTGAAGTCTTCGAGCACACATGCAAACTTAAATAAACTTACAGCACAAAAACACGTATAAACAGAAGGTAATGAGGTGTGGTCTGCTATGAAATTAGTGTTTGAAAAGTTACAGTGACAGTATACGATTCAAACGGTTTCGTGTGTATTGCAGAACTTCATGCATGGCGCTTCGTTGCATGTGTTTATGCCTCATGTTTAGGTCACCGTGGAAACAAAATTGTAATAGCACTATAAGTGTAGTGCTGTTTTCAGCAAGTTTCGCGACACAAGCGCTAAAGCAAAGACGCGCACAACTACGTCCATTGTGAAACTTCCTTATTAACTAGGAAATAGTTCAGGTGGTAATTTAGGGAGCTAATTTAGCCGGACGAGAGGCTGGAGAATTAGTGGCAGGGCTGAAACTGAAGACACAGGCGTTCTTTGTGCAAACGCTAGGCCGCAGCTTGATGAGTTTATAACTGTCAGCAAATTTGAAATTATTATCAGGTTACGTCAGTTCGCAACATTTCTCTTGGCCGTACTGAGGGTGTAATTAACTTTTAGACCCCACAATTTGAGCCAAGCTTCTCAAAGCAGGTGTACCGATTGAAACAAGCACAGAGCCACTTTCTCTCACCTCTCTCTCTCTCTCTCTCTCTGTATTCTCTCTTCTGCACCCCCCTCTTGAGGATCTTGTTACCAATATGAGCGCTCTCACTTTTCAGCCATCAACGCAAAAGCTTTTCCTTGCTTTGTAACAATTTAGTCTTCCCAGGGGACCTCTGAGCGTTATGAGCGCGATCCCGTCGCCTCGACACGCCGGAATTGCTTAACGCAGCAAATTTCTCATCGCTGAAAAGCAGCACAAATAAAATCTAGGGCATGTTTTCAACAAATGCATCCTGACACACTTGTTTGGTCTCGTATACGAGATAACCGATTGTATTATTGACTAGCAATTGTTATATGCTGTGGATGTTTATGATATATGGCAGCCGGTGACAGGACTCAGAGGGCCAGTTTACAAGTGATGCTCCAAAAAAACCATTAAGACCATAAAGATCGCCCTGGCAACCACTCACAACACCCGATCAGTTTTGTTCAAGCGGTACTAAAAGTCCATTTTTTGTTGTTTTTGCTTTAATCGTGAGAATGTTACACATTGTGCGTGTTTTTGTGTGAAAACTGTGTGTGTAGATCTGCTTCTGATATGTTTCAGCTGAAGTTTACTGTGGTGGTGTGAGTGACAAGGGGCCCCTCAGTGCAGGTGAGATGTTTCCCCGCACATGTCAGGGGTCCGTTCCTCACTAATGAGGGATGATGCCGTGGATCTCTGTTTATTTACTGGCTTGGAAACTGCATCTGGCCAATTTAAAGCTTCACTCTCCCTCTCCCATTGATACGCGGTTAATGGTTGTCAGATGTCGCAGTTTTGCCGGGCCCCCGAGATCTATTTGTTTGCTCTGGCTGATTTTCTCAGACTAAACTGGTATCGGCCCTCAGCAGTTGGTTTATATCAAAACACAAGTGACTGCAGCTCCACCTGGTAAAACAAGATGAGAGGCTTTCTGACAGGGTAACATCCTTCTTAACATATGAGGAGTTTACAGAGCAAAACCACCTGACCTGCGCATGTTATTTTAGCGTTAAATCCTGGTACGCGGACAGAAGATAAAGACTGTGTGAAACTAGCGTTGCTGTGTTTGTCTGCAGGAGGAGGCCAGACTGAATTATGGGTAACGGACACCCAAAACCAGACAGTGTATTTAGTTTAGCAGATTGTTGTTAGAGAAGAAACGTATTGCTTGATTTGAAGTAAAAACATTTTTAAAGATGAAATCGTTTTGTCTAAAAGATTTGGTTTCAAAACAGTTTTGGGTATCAGATGGCCTGGAGCAAAAAGCACAGAGTTTACATCTTTTAAATCTGTTTATGGTATATCGGCTGCGGCGTGCCGACTGTGGTAAACCACAAGTTTTCTTTTGACGTTATGAAATGTTTACACGCAGACCATCAGATGTCTCCTCGAATTTAGCCGCACGCTCCAAATGTTTGCAGAACTTCAGTAATAAAATCTCACTGATTTCAATAAAAACATGGCGTTCGTTGGAACGAAAGGATAATGTATTCAGTTCAGTCATTTGAAACTGTAGAGCCAAACTACAAGCTACTTGTGATTTACAGTTCTTAAGTTACAGTCAGGCTACTCCCGTGAAAATGTAGTTAGCTGCACTGTAAACTACTAACAAATAATAACTAACCACACTGAAGCTTCATAAGAGTGCAATATCTTTTTCTATATTTACAAATAATTTTTCTGTTTGGTTGTATTTGTTTTGAATTTGACCTCCAGTATGATGTTTGAGTTTCTGATTATTGTGTTTGAATGTTTTAAAGCTGTATGGGAAATGTGTTACAATAACTCAGTTACAGGTTTAGATGTAGCTTACAGACCCGGAATCTTCTCTGGCGGTCTCGGCAGGTGGGTGGAGCTCTGATTTCTATGGACTGTTTTTTTCTTCAGTGAATTCTTCATACTATATCAAAATTCATATTACTATATTACTTTGTGCCTTTTTAAAATCTTATATACTGCCAAATTTATCTTTAATTTTATAATTTTAGACATTTAAAATTAAACTCTTTTTTGCTCCAAAGATGTATTTCTGTTTATTTCTATAAGGGTATTTATTTCAACCCTGTAAAAATGACTTTTATTGGTATAACCTAAAAATCATATTAATTTATACTTTTATAATTTAGACATCATCATATGAGGCATCGTTTTTAGTTGCCGGATGAAAAATACATTTTACAGAGTAATATTGATGCTTCTCTTTTTAAACTGTGTATTGTAGCATCACAAATACATTTAATTGTTGTTCAATATAATTTGCCATTTTTATATCACATTTTGACAAGCTGTCCTTGACAATCTTTTTTCCCCCGACCCCTTTAGCTGCACACATACCCCACGGTGGGCAGATTTCCATCATCACATTTGTGCTGAGGTGTGGGGTCTCGCAGGCGATTGGCCACGGCTCCCAGCGGCCCGGCGTTCCGAGCGGGAGACGGCAGTCCATCAGATTCAGCCTCTCTTCATCCCTTCACAGAGCTTTGCAGGGAAAACAGGCGGAAAAGGGTCGAGGGGAGAGGTGAGACCCGTCCGAGTGTTTATTTGTGTGGAGGAAGCAGTAGGGTGCATGATATTCTAGTGTCAGGTGTGTCAGTGAACAAACAGAGCTTTGTTGTGTGGTGAAAGAGACTTTAAGAGCTCGACATTATCACCTCTCTTCTGAGGACAGAGGGATTAAGACTCTCTCCTTCTCTGTCTTTCTCTCTGTCTCTCTTTTTTCTTCTTTCTGGTGAGTCACTTTTGTGGCAGGTAAGAGGCACTGATGTAAGTATTTTTTGTGGAACTCATTTTTAGCAGTATGCATGGATTTTTTTATTTTTTCACTTTATTTTCTTAACATCTCTTTACATAGTTGCAGTTTTATGTGAACAGAATGACAGTCTTGCTACTGTAAATTGTAAATTGTATTGAGTTTCATTATTGCTGGCAAAAAATAGCTCCGATACAAAAGAAGCACCGGCCGACATCAGGTGGGTGGAAGCTGAGCAGAGGATTCTGGGTAGTTGAACATGCACAACTGCACAACACAAACGGCACATATGTAAAAATAGTTACTATGGGCTGATTGAAACAGAGACGCTGTGTGTTCTGTAACTCTGGGTTGAACGTTAAGAGTTTAACACACATGCGCGTTCAAACTCACACTTTCCCGTGCAAATAAATAGAGGCAGTAATAAATATAAACACATTTAATTATGCGTTTTCCCTCCTACAGTCTCTGCACTAACAACCCCACACACACTTCATCAGCCCCACACTTGCATTTATCATTCTTCAGTGGAAGTCATTATTTACAAACACACTTCTTAATAACTGTGGAGTGATTACCGTAGCAAGAAAAAAAGCGAGGGAGGGGAAAAAAAGAGAAAAACACGAGAAATATCCATCATAACTGATGTGTTTCAAAGCAGATTACACACATTAACGCACACAGTTTTGAATATGACAGCTCCAGCTGAACATGACAGATTCCATAATGTGAAGAAAGAAAAGGTGTTTGACTTTCAGGATATTAAGATGCTCAGAAGCAACAAAACTGCATTTGCGTTTGCGTGTCACCAGCCCCCCCACCTCCGTTCCTTCGGTCATAATTATCTCCCGGTTTTTCTGTATTTCAGAGAGATCCCGCGCCGCGCGTTTGCTAGTTCCTCTCGATTGAACTGGGCTAATTCAGAACAGGGTGTCAGATGTGTGTTGTTTACTGTAACACACACTGGAGTGGCTTTGCTTACTCATTACACACTTACCAAATGTTCTTTATTTTTAAGGCATTAATAAATGATTATTGATTGGAGAGATTTACCAAAGTGGTTTCATGTTAAAAAAAATATTGAGAGGATAGGAAATAGAAAATTACACGTCATTTAAAGTCAATCTTGTAGCGTTTGACTGGTTTTGTAGAATCAAAGAAAGCCAGCAGCCTGTGGAAGCAAAAGTACATGTGAGATTTGTCTCATAGCAACAGAAGACAAGAATTATTATCCACCAATAATCAATGCACAGTCACTAAATATTATTATTGTTTATTGTTTTTATTTATTATCATTATTGATATTATTGACATTATTGTTTTGTGTGTGTATATATATGTATATATATATACCCCCACACACACACACACACACAATTAGGTGTGTATATATATGTATATATATTCAGTAATATATACAGTAATATATATACATAATATACAGTAAGATAATCTCTAATATCCAAATGCCTTGTTTTAAAATATTTAATCAATTTTATAATACTTAATAAATACACTTTAATTTTTTAATTTTTACATATTGCACAGGTTTCATTCAAAGTGTCATTTTTATAATTAATAAGTGTGTTCCACAGAAATTCTCCAAGCCTTCACACACACACACACACACACACACATCACAGTCACCTTCCAGCCCAACAGAAGGAATAAAATAATATTCCATCTTCTGATTATAACACCTTCTACAATATTTTACTTCTCTTTACCAAATACAGACTGACTGCTTGAATTGATTTTATCGTGCAATATGTGAACGTTCTAATAACAGATCACAAGTCAAGTAAATCTGTCGGAGAGTAAGTCAAAGTAAAACAAGACTCTCACCCTCCACGTTTAAACACAATTAAAGACCGTGTTAGGATCTCTTTCTGGATCCATATGCCTCACCCACACACTGATTCTCCTGTTTCTTCAGACACGTGTAAATTCTAATAAGCTTGTTTAATTTCTCTCACACTCGGGTGTGTTATTGAGTACACTGTAACACATTTATATAAATTGTAAAAGTGTGTTTGCTGACTAAAAGGCAAACTATTACATCTGTGTAACTGGTTTTATACTGTTTGTACTGATAAGAATTAAATTATTATGTTCTTAAATAGTTTCATGAAACATCTTTTGAATTTTCCCTTATAAGAGGCCAGTTCTCGTGTCCCTATTTGTAAGAGATCTTGAAGGTTTTGCTTTATTGTGCTGGTTTGGTCTGTGTTAGATTAAAGCGATCAGTGAGGTTGTGTGTGGGTACATGAGTTGTTTTGTAATGTTATAGTTTGTGGGGTTGGTTTTTGTGAGTGATGTTTTTAGATGTGCAGTCTGGGGCCTGAATTCTGTTCCAACACTGACCTCTAGTGGTAAATGCGACCCGTCCGGTGTACAAACGCCCTGAAACAGCTTCAATCTCTTGATACGGACTTGTACCGTGACCTGTGTGAACAATGATTTGAAATTAATTAGGATGTAACAATTAAAGCAGAAATGAATTAAGCTGACCTAAACTTACATGCAGTAAAAACATAAAGTCATTTGAAATGGTTGACCATTTACACCTCCAGTATATACTGCCCACCCCAAACAACACCTTTACAATGACCACACAAATCCAGAGAGAAAATACTGATAATATAACAACTCGGGCAGTTAAAATTTATAAATGTTTATCATTTAAAAAGCCATTTGTACCATAAGCCATCAGATATCAAAATTAAAATAATAATGCCAATTGCCCAATTTTGAGGCAACAATTCTAGTATTCTACAGATTCTTATGTCATTTTGTTTACAAACCACCTTAACTAACTAACTAACTAACATACTGTATGATTTATAAATAAACACTTATTGTGACAATTTACCCTTGACAATCGTGCTCAGTTCATGAATCTGTCAGAAAAATGGCGCATTGTATAATTCAGTTTTATGGGTTGAATCTCTGCTGTCCCAGCCTGTCTGACTCCTTAAGCACACGACCCACAAAAGCAGCGATTGCCCTCCGTCATAAATATGTAGTTTGACTCCCTTTGACCCTGTACCTGTTAGGCCCATCTTCCTCATTTCTTATCATCCTCTTCATCAGCGTGTCTCTCTCTCTGTGACTCTCTGTGTCTGTCGTCCTGCACTGCTGTGGGACTCACATCTTTAGAATATAGTCAAACAGTGAGTTTATACTCTGCAGGCTGTAATAGCCATAATAAGGTCATGACTCCGCATTTAATAAACAATTTCCTATTAATAATATATAAGTCTATCTCTAAAGGGCGTGGCGCCGGCCCTCTGCGGGCCTGCGGATGAATAATGCACGCAGTCGTGGTCAAACGGGCCGACCCGCACAGCAGCAATTACCCCTGCATGATAATGAGTCTGCTAAACCCAACACTGCAAGACTGCATGCATGCATGTGTGCTTATACACACGGCTGCATGTACACGCTCTCTTACACTGCAGAGTGCTGGTGGCGGTTTCTGAGTACATGAAAACACAAACACAGGTGTGATTTCTGCTTATGCTATTTTCTTGCTTTCCCCACAGTTCCTGGCGTGGAGAGAGAGTCCAGCGGCCCACAGCTCCGGACCTGTGGCTCTCATTCTGAATTACAAATCAGTCGTGGCTGCCGCCCGTCACTCGAGCAAGGTCAGTCAGATTATCAGAGGTTGAGGAGGAGAGATTGAAGGATCTCTGGTAGATTAGCATAGTCCAGTACAGGCTCCTGAATTAAAGAGCCCCTGTGGAATCTTTCAGAATTCCCAGAATTCCGAGCTCAGACACAATAATGGAATGAATGCTTTGCACTTTGCCCCGATCAGTTATAGATATTAAGCATAAAGAAAATATGCAAGACTTCACAGGCTCACAGAATATCTTACGGGATTGTGCCTCTGTGCTTGACATGAAATATATAAAGATTGGCTGATTTAATAAACTGTTATGTTATATTTTAAGATATAGTACTTTTGAAATACAGTGGGATTCAAACGTCTGATTTTTGCAAGTGCTTTTTAAAAAACTTTTGAGTTTTTCAGCATTTATAAAATTATATTGTGGTATGTTATATTATGGCGAGCCTGGACTCCACAAGTTTGTGCAAAACCTGATCCAAGTTATTCCAGCATAATCTGAGAATGTTCCAGAGAGACTTCATGTATGAAGGAATTAACATGGTGGCTGTCATGTGTTTACTGACCCGAAAGTCTAAAATTATTTTTAACATCCTACCATTTTTATAAAGTAATATTCTTTTATTTATTTTTATGGTTTGAAATATATTATTATATGTATATATACTGGCTATATATGTATATATACTGTATATATACTGGTATATATAAAATATATATATACTAGAGTATCGTTTTTATAGCATTTTACCTGTAACAGAACAGAAAGATATATTAAAGTTAATTACTGGCTTCAACAGATATTTTTACAGTAACTGAGTAAACAAACTGTAATTTTTACTGTAGTTTTTGATGTAATATTGTGTAACAAGCAATGATCACAGTACATTTATTTTAAGTTGTATATATTAACAATAATAATTAAAATATCACTCCCTCACTGTATCTAAATTAGATGTTAAAACTCTTATATTTATTGAGCAGTGCAGAATAAATAATTTATTTTCTGTGCTAGATTTGTTAGAAATGAACACAGCAGAGTCGCGGTGCGTAAATCCTGTTAATGTAAGAATTAATATTAATATGCAGAAATCTTAAGTGTCCTCTGTCTGTGATTTCATTTCAATGACAGTTTAGCAGGAGGTAAATTTGCATTAAGAAAATGTGTGTGTGTGTGTGTGTGTGTGTGTGTGTGTGTGTGTAAATGATCATTTCTATTAATGGCTGTCTGGAACTCTCACTTTGTGCTAATGACACACTCTTCTCCACATCCGGAGTGGTCGTCTCAACATCCTGCCCTGATGGAGTGATTTAAAACACACTCCACTGTACCTCATCTTTATGGTGGAATAAAGCCCAGCGCAGGGCTGAGATACCTTTACTCTCCCCTCTGCATCTGTGCCACATCTGGAAGTGTGCGTCCAAATAATTGGAAGTCAATTTGTTTGAAGTGATGTTTTGGCATCTGGTTCAATTCATTGGGTCTCTGGAAATACAATCAGGGGGTTTTATAGCGCTGGCCCGGCTGAGAGTTTTTCTTCATCTTTCTGTGTTTTGTCGTTATTTCTCTGCTCTCCGGCCGGTGATGTGGGACTTTTGTCAAAGACTGCCGGGTGTGGTCCCATAAACATGAAAATGGAGGCTCAGCCCTAGAGGATTATGGGAAGGCTGTTTAGTTATGTGGCACAGTCTGGTCTTTGGGTTTACCTGGGGTCATGTGACATCACTCCCTACTGTAGCGATGATGTCATCGCTTGATCAGACTTGTTGTCCAAACCTGGTTACTGCTAATACCCCAGAACGGCCACTTTTTATTTTATTACATGATATTATAAGATCACTGTGGATCAATAAGTGACTTCTAAGCAAACGTCACTGTAATTACTGCTGTGTGTGACAAGCTGACAATATTACAATACAATATCTGCGGCTCTTCAAAATATAAGATGCACAAAAGACTTTATTAGCTTGTTTGTAACAGTGAAAAGTGTGCATGGATATTTAAAGCTTTCTCATACAGAGAAGAGCGCAATGCAAGCAGTGATGAGCTGGTCTGATTGCGCCCTCTGCTGGTCACACACAGCAGATCCTGAAGAAATCACTACACCTATAAACGCCAAGCAAACTTCAAAAACTTGCTACCGTGACATTTCTCATGTCTCATTTGTTCAGACGTGGAGTTGCGGATATTTAATTTTATTTAAGGTGGGTTCTTTTGTCAAGCAAACACAACATTGTTGTAACTAGTAAAATGAGGTTTTTTTTATTCCTCCAGTGTTTTCTAATGTAAGTACAGGAATTGAAGACATCTCTCTCTCTTTCTCTTGATATCAGTTCATTTTCTGCCTCGGGATCAATTGCGGTGCTTTTCTGAACATATTTGTTCCTTTATGTGCAATTTTTTGTTCATATTGAAATAAATGAAAAGGCTGTGTTTGCAGAAGGAAATGCGTTGGAAGTGGCTGGGAATGGGAAACAGGGAAATGAGCTTCAGGAAATGAGTGTTTGTAGTTTAATGAAAATCTGTGTGTATTTTTGATTATTGCTGCGGTCAATTAAGCGCAAACATCACACGCGCTTTATAGCGGCATATCAGCGCAATAATGCCGCGACTTCAGTTTTAATATCATTACAGAGAAACATTATAATAACATTTTCAAACATTCATGTTTCCGGCTTTGATGAGCACCGACTATCTGCTGAAATGCATTGACATGTTTTCGGCTCGCTCGCTGTTTGTTGTATTATTCATGTGTTATTTCATTTTCCAATAATATCTGCTAATGAAATGTTTCTAAAGAAGCCGAAAATAAAAAAATATAAAATTAAAGTTTTAATAAACTAAAGAAAGTCTCAGAGCAGAGCTGTGTATGATCATAAGATTGTGTGTGTGCAGTAGAACTCATTTGGTTTGGTCGTGTGTGTTTTTTTATGTTCTGTGATAAACTGACCACTAACATATAATTGTGTTTTTTTCCATGTTATTAGTGGTCTGCAGTGAGGGGTCATCCGTCCTCATCATTGGTCCATCAGCCTGTCAATCAAACTCCCAGCCATTTAGTGGGTGGAACCTCTCTTCAGTGCACACAGATGAGTCAAAGATGAGCAATAATTCATGTAAACTACACTGTGTGTGTGTTTTGCTTTAATTTGTACAAATGTAACATCAGGTTTGTAGAATACGTTTACTTGTGGCGGTATAGTCAGTACAGATGTCAAAAATTAATATTCATCTTATATTACATTTTATTTTTTATTACAAAAATGGAATATAAAAGAAATGAAAGACAGATTATCAAAACAGGGTTTATTGTGTTGTCTCACACCCCCAGAGTAATATACGTATAAAAAGTAAAAAAAGTAACATGTTAGATTCAGTAATGCTGTTTTGTTTAAGAATACAGAGATTAAAATATAAATACATGAACAGGTATGTTTCTGGAAAAATACATTATGTATGAAATTTAGAAAAACGTGTTAGGTGTTTTTTTTTTGCTTAGTATAATTACAGTTGCATTGCTTCAGGTCTCAAAAGTAATAAAGTTAGCCAGCTTAAGATAAGGCACAAAACATCTCTCCCTAACTACTTTAAACTGCTTTACCAATGCCATTTATCTTTCAGAGATATACACTTAATAGTCCACTTAATAGTGGACATACGTCACCAGTGTTATCGCTGAAAAAACAGTCTTTAATACTCAACTGGCTGTACAGTAGATCAGTCGCTCTCCCTTTTTTGATGTGTCTGACTCAACATTGGCGTCATCTTTGTAATCCAATGGAAACTGAGAGGTCAGTTACACAGTGTTACAGACAGAGGAAAGGTCAAAGGTTGGCGTTTGGGCGGTCAGAGCTCGTCTGTTTCCTCTGAGCTGAAGCTGCTCCTGCGGCTGCTCTCTTTGGACGCGCCGGGTGACCCCGCGGAGAGGAGCGGGTCCGTGCCGAAGGGCGAGAGAGGGTCGTCCATCAGAATCTCATCCAGGCGTTGCTCCTCTTTCAAGCTGCTGCTGAAGAAATCGGTGAAATGAGAGAGAGGGTCGGAGAAGGTGGTGGAACCGTCACTGGGTTCTCCGGGGTTCCCCACACCCATAGCTGCTGGCACGGGTGTCCGCTGGATGTATTCCTGTCCACTGTGGTCATCCTGAGGGTAGAGGGGTGGTTGGGCAGGCTGAGGTGGGGCTTGAGTGCTCGTCTGGTTCTGTGGGTTCTGATGGTGCTGCTTTAGAAGGTGAGATGAAAGCTCCACACCTCCTGTGGAAGTGGGCATATTGGGCAAGCCGTGAGCCCGAGCCTGGATCTCTAGTTCCTGTTAAACACACACACACATGCAGGTGGATTAGAGATGAACTGACCCTCTATTCCTACAGGCCCAGAGGAAGCTGTAACCTCTTTCCATTCAGATAAACCCAGACAGGAGATGATTGATGATTATAAAAGTTTCCTAATTTATTAGGTGTGATTTTATATCAACCACTGTGTCTCTCACTCTACATCTTTCTTTCTTTCTTTCTTTCTTTTTATGCAAGTTATTTGCAAATTACTTTTAAAGTTTTGCTTGAAGTTTAATAAAAACTTTGTATGCACACAGCAGAAGACGAACGAACGTTACCTTCAGCCAGACCCACAGAGAATAAAATCAGCGCAGACGCACAGCCTCCCGACTAACCTGAGACTCTAGTAAGTGTCTTTACTAAGCGCCATTGTTTCATATTTTGAGGTTTTCATTATTCCACACGTTATAGAAAACAGAGACAGTTTAAATGAGCTATTACGTTTCCTCTCAATGCAGGATCTTCAGACACTCGACTGAGGCATTATTAGCATTAGCGTTTGGCTGGCGAGTCTCAGGGTAATTACACTGAGGGCTAATTGCCGTGTCTTCACATGTGAGAAGGCGAGTCGTGGCTCCACAAATAAGTCAATACTCTGAGAAAGTGATGCATAAATTCAGACGAGAGGCCTGACTCTTCAAAGTTATTAGCCCTCATAATCTAATTCCAGCCCATTCCACTCGGGTTGAAGCTGTAGCTCGCGATTTATTAATCACGCGATTACTTCAGCTAGCCGCACAAAGCAGAGATACAAAACCAGTTACAAACATCAACAGCAGAGAAACATACAAAAAATGCTCTGCTGGTCATAGCTGTATTCTTCTTATAGACCATTATACATTATATATATAAATTATATAAAGTTTCCTGATTGTATTAGATGCATTGATTGTGAAGTTATATACATTTTATGTAAAGAAAGTTTTTTTATTGGTTGGATTGATTGTAAAGTTCAAAATAATGCTGTCAACCTCATTTAGATGTTTTGTTAAATGACTGTTTACATTTACAAAGATCTTCTAACAGATACAATGTTGTAACTTTTATATTCCCCAGTACTGTATCTTAGTGGCTACACTGGTCAAAAGCTGGTCTACCTGCAACAATAACCGGTTTAACCAGCCCGTGCCACCCGTAGCCCACGGCTGCCCATCAAAAAGTAGTTAAAACCATGTTGGAAGCTGATCTTAGTGTCTGGTTTTTCCCAGCACGGTTACGTCTCCTTCTGTGTTATCGAGTCTTTTATTGTTAACTGTCTTCTTTTACCTTCTCTCATGTCTGTTTCATTGTCACTCTCTCATATCCATATTCCCCCTGTTCTCTTGTTCTGTCCCTCTTTGTACCTGGATTCTCAGCAGAAGTCTTCTGTTGGCCTGCTCCAGTTTCTTCTGCCGGTTCTCCAGATCTCGAGCGTGATGCTGTTCTTTCTGCAGCCACTTAATGTATTCCACCGAGGCCTTGAGAATCGTCCCTTTGTTCCAGCGCATATCACTGCGGGAAAAACGTAAGAGATAACCTTTCTCAACACCGCGTTTGCATCAGCAGAACTTTCAGACACAGAGAAAAGCCTCACAAGGGTCTCCTTTCTTGCCAGGACTGAGAAACTGCGATTTACATGACCAATTATTCATGCTCGGACATTACCTCGCCTTTTGAATGGGAATTTTAATGGAATAGTTAAGCACATCTGTAAAAAAAGTCCATTCTGTGGCCCCTTGTATGGTAAAATTAGTCCCTGAGCAAAAATAGGTGTCGGAAGAAATGGGAAAAAAAAATTGGCCTCGGGAATCCGAGGTAAAGAGCGGCCGTTCTCGATACCATTACTTTTTAAAAGGAGGAAAGTGTGGTGAAATTGTCTCTTTCTTTGGAATAAGATGTTAACCTGATCTGAGCTAATAATCTTCTTTATCTTGTGTTAATGGCAAGGTGACAGCGCCAGACTTTCATTTAAATTCCATAAAAAGTTCAATTAAGCTGGGGCAATGGTGTTCCTGTCTCTGCAATACTTCATCTGTGGGTTCAGTGCTTAAACTTCAGTTCAAATGGCCTGTGCTTTGCTCTGAACCTCATTTTCATCGTTCAGTTGATGGGGGTCTGCTCTCTCGTCTTCCGTCACTCTGTCTGCGTTTCGTTGAAGAACGAGGGGCGTACAGTCATTTTCTTCAGTGTCATTTTGAGATCTTGTTATAAGCTCATAGTTTTTTTCTCAGGTGCAGTGTGACTTTTAGAGTTCAGTTTGACTGTTGCAGTGCGAGTTTGGAAAGATTTAAACTCACGGGTCGTTTGTTTTGGGGATCAGGGTTCCCAGCTCCTTGATTCTGTAGTTGATGTTGTAGCGCCGTCGTCTTTCGACTGAAAATTACGAGAACAATTAAATCATAAACCGCACACCTTGTATTAATGTTAAATAGAAATCATTCTGGTAATGTTTTATAGTAATACAAAAATTAAAAATGAGCCACCTAATATTAAAAATTAAATTTAACTCTCATGTTCTTTGGAGATTTTTAGCTATTTAAGTTTGGGCTTCCAGAGACACAGATGATATAATTATAACAATAATAATATTGTCATTTTGAAATTAATCTCGTATTGTCCCTTTAAATTCTTTAAATATTTAAACTTGACAATCAAAACGGATCTGAGAGATATTACTGAAATTTTCCCAGTCTGTTATATTTTAAAAGTTAGATTTTTATTATTATTATTATTTGTAGATAAATCTCTTACTTAGATTATGATTGTCTTTTTTCTGTCTCTCTTTGGCCAGGACTCTGGTGTCGTGCTCTGTAAGAGAAGAGGAAGTGAAGGTTATTGGTTATTGCATAAACCAATCAGAGATGTTGAGCAGAAGGTAAGATGAGCATCACTCTGATGAATGAATTATCTCTCATCCTTTAGTTTCAAATGCCTTCAGTGACACACAGAAATAAACCACCAAACTCAAGCTGGTAACACAACAAACTTTGTTTCTTTCTCTGAATAATCTGTTTTTTTTCACCCTAGATTCCTCGACACCACACCTTCGTTGTTTTACCTCAATAAAAACCGCGTATCGTCCTGCGATTAACGGTTTAACGAATCTGCTGACATTCTGAAGCAAGCAGACGGGAGGGAGGGGAAACACTCCCGCCCTCATATTCACATTTTTCCAAATTATATAATTGGAAGCAGTGATTGGATTTCTCAATTCATTTCTGCTGATTCAATAAAGCTGCTGAAATCGTGCGTAACCAAACGGAGGCTCGTACCAGCGGGACAGTGACGCTCCTATTTTCCTCAGGCATCTTTTCCATTTCCTGAATCAATTAGCTTTACTTGATGCGTGACATTCGTAGGAGAAAAGACGTCCACAAAGACGGCATTGTGTCCGTCTGTCATGCTAAGAATACATGCTATCGTTTTCTGTTCATTGCAGCGTTGCTAATGAAGAATGAGGTGAGTTAAACACAGTCTGCTAAAATAAGACAACCGCTAATAACGGGAAACACACAAGGGTTGTGTTTGGATTTTGTGTCCCGTGCCGGGAATAACAGATGTGCCCTGTCTGCGTTTGCTGGATTTATTTCCATTGTTTTCCTGAATTTCCAGAAGTATAAAAAAGTCAGAAAATAAGAATTATGATGCCGGAACTCTAGAGGCCTAAACTAGCTACAAAAGACACTTGAGTTTTACTTAACCTGGTATTGCTAGTAATGTGCTTTGCTAGTTGAGTTATAGAAAATTAGCTGTAAGCTGCGGTTGGGGTGTAAATTAATCTGTGTTAATATGCTATCAGCACAGGTAATGCTGGGACAGGCTGTGCTCAGCTGTGCACCGTGCCCTGTGACTTCACTTTTAACTGAGAGTTTTGAGGGACATGAGGGGCATGTCGGTCTGTTGTGAGGGGGGGTCATACCTTGCTCATCGTTGTAAACATCCACCATGCTGTTGTTTAGCGACACCTTCACAGAACAGAGAAGAAAATGAGTCAGGACATATTTATATGGATATATAAGTATGTGCATATATGACATTTTAAACAGTGCGTTTGATTTTGACTCTGGCTGTCTTCATGTTGAAAGCTAACTTAAAAACCAAACTAAAACCAGAACAAATGTTATTAGATATATAACAACCCACACAGAATCTGTAGAATTTAATAAAATAGATTTAAATGAGGTAATATGTGTTCATTTATGTGTGATAAGAGAACTACGTTCTGACTGGTAGCTGAAATCAAACTCTGATGTAAATAGTTAACAAAGCACATCATTGAATTCAGCATATCTGCTGAGTTGAACAGGTTTAGATTGTGTGTGGGCCTGGCTTGAGTTTTGAATGCAGAGAATCTGCAGACAGGGTTCAGGGCAGTAGAGGGCGCCATAGAGCACTTGAGGTTTTAGGTTAAGAATGGTACCATGTTAAGCCAACTGAAGAATTTCATCTGTGCACATTGTTTCAAAATAATTCTCAGTATTTATTGCTAGCTTGAATCAAATTTGTTTTTTTTTTACTCAACTACCAGTTTCACAGAAGCTGCAGACGTTGCAAAACTGACATTTGTTATTGTTATGGATTAAATCCTTCTTTATACGAGTAAAGGATTACAGAGGTCAGAGCGTTCCAGAGAAAGACGGAAAGAAAGACACGAGGCTGTTGCTGTTTTTTCTTCCGCTCTTACATGCTCTCCATCATCTGTGTGGAAGAACGAGTGTGCTTATCAAAATGAAAGATTTCCAGACCCTCCTGACCATCATAATCACTTCAGTCCATTCCCGTCATGTTAGCTGATGTGTTGACACGAGGAAGCGGCTCGATGTGTCAAGCTGTGTGACTAATTAGAACCAATTGATCCATTTAACACGGCATCATTTCTGAACAACCCCACAGGGAGAGAAAATATTAGCTCAATCCATTGCCTGACTGCTTCCTCAAATACTCGCTCTGTTCTTCCTCAACGCGTTTAATCGCTGTTTTCTCCCAGACCTTTTTTTGTTTTTTCCCATCATGCACTTGGTCTGTGGATCTCAAACTGTGTTGTGCAGACTTCCTCTTCTTGTGCACTAATAAGATTTCAAGTTGATTGGCTAATTCAAATAGGCATAAAAAAAGAAGAATTGACAAAAACAATAAGAAAAAAACTAACTAAAATGTTGTGTGCACTAGCAGAGCTGTAGGTAATTGTTTTGAGGTAGTTAGTGTTAGGAAGTGTTAGGTGGTCTCATTTTTCTGGCTTACATGTGAGTGATTTCTGTATCATTTTTATAAAACAGTGATGTTTCTCTCTCTCTGCAGTGAGTTCAGGTGTTGCAGTAATGATGTCTCAAGCGACTCTTTGTCTGCCTGTGAACGCTGGTATGACCTTAACAAATTTCATTCTTCTCTCACACATACTTGGGCCGCATATGTGCTCAGCCGCTTAGCTGAGAGATTTCAGCAGCTGTAGCTGAACTGGAGTTTCTCAGCTGTACGGGGTCGTATTCCAGCTTTGATTGGCTTAAGATGGAGTTTATTTTTTTAACCACATCCATGTTTCTCTTCTCTGTTCTCAACAGAAATCCTCATTAACACAGACGTCAGACTCTTTTAAAACTCTTCCCATCATTACCAGGTTAATCTGTATTGTTCCACCGCACAAATACTACGATTTAACTCCCACAGAACCTGTGATCTGTGACTCACAGCTGGACTCGGCGTGACCCCACACAAAGACAAAACCTCTTTCCAAGCGCACCGAAGACTGGCACATGTCTGTCTTATGAAATGAGTTTAAATGCAAACACGTTTATGCACAAAACATTTCCTGTTTATTTTTTAAAAGTAATTTGTGTTCTCTGTTTGTCTACTTCAGGTTTTTTTCTCGTTTCATATCTTCTGAAGTTGTCCTGCTCTTTAAACGTGGCAGTGAGGAACTGCAGATATCATGAGCTCTGGACCGCTTGAATAAAAGCTTCTGAATGACTTTCACAGGCTGTTACTAACAGTGAGGAGAAAGTGAAGAAACGAGGGCTTGTACTTACGTTTTGCATCATGATTCCTGACTCCATACAGTCCATACCGCCATCTTTGAACCCGGTTTCAAGGCTAATTAGATTATCAATCACCTCATCCATTGGAAACTAAAAGAAAACCAGGATTATTGTGCACTCTTCCTCTTTATCAACAGCAGCTGAATGTGGTAAAACTTAACAGGGAACGTTCTCAGAACATTGGCTGATGTTCTTTGAAAGTTCTTAACAAGTTACCAAAATGTTTTTGCAGAAGTTAGTAGAACATTTTTAAAAAAGGTTGAAAAATGTTCTTATAACCAAACAGTAATGGGCATTTTAAACATTCCTAGAACTTTCAAAATTATTTTCAAAATTAATATTTATAATGTTTTTTTATTACTTAATGGAAACATTAGGGAAACATTCTTGCAACATAAAATTGTTAGCTGCGTATTCCGAGCTGTTTGTTTGGCCGAGTTTCATTTTCACTGTTATTGTGTGAAAGTGAAACACTAATCTAATAAAAGATGATTCATCATCTCTTATCAGAGCTGATGATTTAGAAACGCAATCAGGGCTGAAGGTTTGAAGTTTTAATGAGCACAGACAGTGGAAGGAGAATGACATCACACTCACCTCACTCTCGTGATTGGTCGCCAGCGTCAGCAGGGTGACGGGGCTCCCCGGAGCGCCGCTGTCCGGCACGGGTGGCATGTGTCCGTTGCGCATGACGGGCACCGTGCCCAGAGCCTGACCCGGGTGAGGGTGGGTGACCGGGTGGGTCTGGCTGGCGAGCTTGTTTCCCAAACTTAAATACTGCTTGACCTGCTGGGCTTGGTTCTGGTGGTGATGGTACTTGGAGTTCTCCAGATGGTTATCCAGAACCTTTGGAAGACAGAGGAAAAAAGTTGGTACATCTTGTTTTTCTGTTCAGTGTGTTCATGCAGGTTCGACCATCAGTTGTTTGTAAGGATGAAATAGGTTTCCCAACATAAGATTTGTTGTACCAAAACTTGTTTTAATTCTGTTCAATTTAAGCAATCAGACACCAGCCCAAGAATCTTAGTGGAGTTACCAGAGTTATCAGAGAAAGTAAAACCTCACAGCCTTCAAAAATGTAACAGCAGCCAAAACTCAAACCAGTTACCAGTTTTACACAAGACAAGTCAAAGCAGAACAAGCAACTCCTTACGTTGGTAACACGCTCTCCATCTCTCATCTTGTAGAAACTGCAGTCAGTTAAATGTGGCATTGTTAATCCTCTGTGAGTCTGTGTGAAGATCACTGATGAAGGATCTCAGGCTGTTAGAAGATACCAGGAGAACCTCAAAGGCCTAATCTGAACTAAAGTCAGGACCTTTGCTTACGCTTGCCGGTCCCAAGAATCACTTAGTTTGATGACTTAAGCACTTGTGTTTATTCCCTATATCACCCATGCAGCAGGACCGCCCAGTTCTGTTTGCGTGAAACGGCCAATCCCAGACTTCCTTCTCTTTCCACTTCTGCTTAAGGAGGTCGGAAACAAACACTGCTTGTTCTGTGTGGTTTCCAAATGACCTAGAGGCCCATCACTGGACAAGATTCACTGGTCAACATTGTTTTGTCTCTGTTCTCAAAAACTAACTGTCGTGAACCGGTCGCTGCTCTAATTTTAGTCCACAACGTATCGTAAAGTTAAATATAGGAGGAGGCCATTCATTTGGGGTGACGGGTTGCTATTAGCCATTGTTGTGTTGTATCACAAGCTCACAAAAGCACGACTGTTAAGTTATTTTATTATGGTCAAAGAGTTTTTCTGAAAGTGAACTTTTACAGGCCATTAAGCTAAAAACAGTCAACCGGCATGTAATTCATAAATTTGACTCAAGGAGAGTCAATTTTAAAATGTAATAATTAAGACTATTTTTTAAAAAAAAGACAGATTGACTAAATTTGCTCTATGTATTTGAAACATTTTTTGAAAAACGTGTCCAACTGCCTCATTTTTCAGCTCCACTCTTGAACCCAGAGCGCCAGGGACCAAATCGGATCTTCAGCTCCCCTCTGACTGCACATTCGACAGTTCACTGGACGTCTGTGTCTGTTTATCAACCATCGCAAAGCTCTTTTCATTTCACACTGTGGATTTCTCCTCAAAAGAGACCCACAGTGTAACTTCTCTCTTATCCCAGGCAAAGGTGAATGAAGTCATTGTGTGTGTGTAAAATCGTCCCTGCTTATCCCTCCCGCTGCCGAAAACTCAGGAGATACGACTGTTAACTCATTACAGCCTCAAATTCGATTGAAGTCGAAATGTTTTGGGTCACAATCGTCTTGTCAGTGGAAATACTGTGTCATGATCTATTGAAAGCAACACATCACAATGTATAGTGTTACTTTACTAAACAGTTATCATGTTTATTATGAGCTTTAGAGTAACACCACGTTTAATGCAGGTTTCAGAATATGCCGTCCAGCGCCCCCTAGTGTAAAAAACTTCATTCATAAACTCCTAATGCCAAAAGTAGAAAATGTGTTTACATCATCTACACTAGCCATAATTTACAGTAGTCATAATTTACAGTAGCCATAATTTACAGTAGCCATAATTTACAGTAGCCATAAGTCATAATACAATGAAACGTAGTGACACAGTGAAACACGCAGACTCAAAAGATACTTGACTTGCCTGATGTGACACGTTTCAATCTATTCCCAGAATTAATTTAATAGCATTTAGGAAAGAAAGACCTAACTAAAAACATTTTACATTTACTCATTTGGCAGACGCTTTTATCCAAAACGACTTACAGTGAATTCAAGGTAGACATTTTTATTAGTACTTGTATTCCCTGTGTTCGAACACACAACTTTTGCGCTGCGAACGCAATGCTCTACCAGTTGAGCTACAGGAATACAACGTAAAAAACATATTTTACACCCTAATGTACAAACTGTAAAGAATTGACAGTATAAGAAAGAAATCTTCACTGTTTATGTACAGTTGCATCATGCATACACAAATCAGTTTCAGATGAATGTATTGATAATGTGAAGTATTTGATTTTACCTTCAGTCTGGACTGTAGGTGTGTGTTGTGCCTAGAAAACCTGCGTCTGTGTCTTGAGCGATGAGGGATCTGTTGCGTTTACATTAATGTTGCTTCATTTGGTTTCAGGATTAGTGAAGTTCTAGTTTCACTTCAGAAAAATCTGAGTTTTGAAACACAGGGAGGGGGGCGAGTTTTACCAGCTGAAGAAATTATGGAGAGAACCTTGTACACCCACAAGAACAAACGTCAGGGTGAGTATACAGAGATTAATAACAGATGACTTTTTATGTGGTTTACTGAGGCGTTTGTTGAATCAGAGATGTTACTTTTTGTTTTCCTTCAGAAAATGATAAACTGAACATTTCTCCTTAAAATCAATTCTGTTAGACCACAACGCTTTCTAAAGGGAAGAGAAAGTAAAACCTCACACACACACACACACAATTCACATTAAGCCTTTTTTCTGATCTAAAGAGTCAAATTTTGAATTGTAAATTTTGTATATGATGACAATTTGTACAATGATTTGTACAATAATTTGACAATTTTTTTGTATTTTTATTCTTTTTGTCACGTCTCATTTACTCATTTTGCAAATATTTTATGCAAAGTGACTTACAAAGTGTTCAAGTTATCAGTGTGTGTTTGGAAATCAAACCCATTACCTTGGTGTTGCGAGCTCTGTGCTCTGCCCTTTGAGCTACAGTACAGGAATTTATCTATAAATCTGAATCTGTACAGAAATTTAACGTGGCTTTGCTCTGTTACCACAATGAAGCACCACATAACATGCAGAATTACAGCTTCTACAGAATATTAAACACACAAACTGTATTTGAAAGAAAACTCGCATGCAATGATGCAACAACATTCAAATACTCTCTCTCTCTTTCTCTCTCTTTCTCTCTCTCTCTTTCTGCAGCTACATACCGGCATCAGCTGAATCTCGGTGAGTGAGATGACTTTAACCACACAACAGCGGCTCATGGTCCAAGATGTTCAGCTGGTATCACAAGTAAGATGCACAAACACTCAGAGCTCTCTGCCTTCAAACCACAAACCAGAAGACCTGGAATCATCAGTCCGCTGTGTGTGTGTGTGTGTGTGTGGCTTTCCTGAGCTGTGTGTGCAGTATTGCAGGCCTGCAGAGGAAGGCATGACACTTGAGTTTCTCAGCTCTACAGCTTCCTCTGAACGTGGCTCTTCTGACTCCAGTGGTCACTCAAAAGCCTGACACAGGCAGAATTTTTGAGCGGAGGGTGAGCGGTGGTATTTGTTCTTGGTTATTTCCTGCCTGGCCATCTTTAGAGGCTTATTCAGCAAATTTCGCAGATAAGTTATCTCTTTAACACACACACACTCACACGTTTAGAATAATAATAATTGAATCTATACACAAGGCACTTTTCTACAGTCAATCACACACACACACACACACACACACACAATCACACACACACTCAAGTACACTCAAGGGTAAAGTAGTGCGTATCATGGTCACTGAATGAAGCTTCAGGGGAAGTATACTGTGTTTTGAATGTTTTCTTTTCAGCTTTTGCCTTGCAGGGCAATTTTTATGTTGCATCATGGACATTTTTTGTTTCTACTCACACTCTGCAGTATTGTTTTACTGTTTTTTACATGTTTTTTTAGATGTGCTGTTCTGCTAGATTTAACCACAGAGTTCAAATTCTGTTTATTTTTCAATACTTGGCTGATAATGTGTTTGGTGCGGACATGAGGTAAACAAATCAGAGTCGATTATGAAACTGTTTTTTCAAATGCTGTAGATTTATGACAACTGAACCATATTAGAAAGATTAAAACAGCTAAAAATCTGAATTAGCAGGACGTACGTCCTCATGTCGCTCTGTTTCCTGTTTTACAGGAAGCACTGACTGGTTTCTAGTAATGGACCAGAGGGCCTTTGAAGCTGTGTGTTTGTCTGGTGTTTATGGACACTGTTTAGTCCTGCTTGGTCCGTTTTTCTGTGTTCTCACTGGGCCCGGTCAGAACCTCACCTTTGTTGGTCCCACATACAGTATGTATAAAACATGAGGTACTTCCTAAGAGTTGTGAGCTTCTGAGACGGGACATCAAAGTCCAGCACACATCTGAGAGCTGTTTTATCCAAGTAGAAAAGGAATATATAATCACCAGAAAGCTTTAATGATTCATATATAAATTAAATATCACATTCATTTTAACTGTATGATGGGAGTGCCAAACTGCTCTCCAGAAACTCAGAGCCACAAGCTAGTTTATCAACAAAAAGTCAAAAATGTTTTTCCAGAATTTCCAAGACAATTTCATTTATATTCGAAATATAAAATGGACATTTGGAGATACAGCGGTCCAAAAACAATTCTGACACTCACCTGAATAAATATTAAACCAAATGGGACAATATCTCAGCCCTAACAATTTTCCAGGCATTTGTAGTTACTTTTAACCAACTGGTTACCAGGTTAATTTAGTTCATGTATGAAGTCAGTTCTGCTTAAGCTCGTGCACGGATGTAACTGCAGGTGTCATTTATTTTATTACATGTGCGGTTGTTAATATCTTTTGTGGCCACCGCACAGTTTGTTCTAATCTCAGACACGGTTTGGTTTTTATGATCAAGTGTTTTTGGTTAGATTGTGATGTAACTCACAGATGATGTTACATATAAAGCTTCATAGTTTGCTAATAGGTCGAGTCATCTCGGATGAATAGAAACCTAGTTCCTTTTTTTTTTTTAGAAAAGATGTGATTACATCTAATGCAATGTTCACTCTAAATCAATTACCCTCATCAGAACCAACAAGAGCGTTCACACACACCTGAGAGAAAATTCACTGGATTCTGCTCTGAATCTAACTGCAGGTTTGATGCAAACATGGGCATTAATAACTTCTTGGGGTTTAAAAACACGTTGCAAACACCTTGTTGCAGTGAATCTGCAATTATTAAAAACATCTTTTGTCGTGAAAATGAATTTATTCTTTATTCTTCTCTTGGAGCATCAACAACTGTTTGAAACCGTCTGACTGGATTCTGTGATCCTCAAACCCCGACCCCCTACTTTGCATTGATCCCCTTTAAATCACAAAAAGGAAACCAGATCACATGACTTTCCTCCAGACTCACAAGGGCTTGTGGGTAATCTGTGGTTTTGAAAGGGCTTCTTTATCAGGGCTTGGCTAATCACCAGTTTGAAACACCTAAGTGGATTTGTCTGCACTGTTACACTCCGGCTGAGGAGAGGATGGTTATAATGGCAGCTTTTGCTTTAATTTTAGGGTTTATCACAGTAAGGAGAGCTTCAGTTTATAGCCCACATGAAGACAAAAACGTATACATCTCAAACTGATTGTTGTACTGTATATAAATGACAACAATATTCACAGCATCTAATCAATGTATATGCATCATATCAATATAATGAGATTTTTACATAGTTTTCTGTGCATAACTTTCCTGGCATGCGGGTGGTTGCCAGGGTGTTGCTATGGTGTTCTGAGAAGTTGCTAGGGTGTTGCCAGGTGATTGTTTACTGTTTTCAAAGCACCCACAATTATATGTTTATCCCTAAATATGTCCAGGCCTGTGTAGAGGATTTTGTTGCCAGTTTTATTGTGCATGATATAAAAATGAAGTCTATTGCAGGATCCTTGTTACTAGTCTAGACTGTTTTATTTTAAGCAGAAGAACTTTCATGTCATTATCTGCTCTGTCGCAAGATGTGATCGTAGGATAACTGAACACAATCAATCCGTTTAATGTCAGCTAAGATTGAAATAGGGGATTAAATTAGGCCTTTAAACACCGTGTCTTATCTGATCTGATCAAAAGAAATCTCACAGAAAGTGGCTGGACCCTGATTTACAAGCGCTACCAAACTCACAATCACAGCTATCAAAAGTTTGGCAGGTTGTTGGCAATAAAATAGCAGGTTAGTCATTTTTGTGTAATCACGGTGTAAAAATTTCATATTTCCTTTCAGACTCTAGCTATCAGAAATCTCGCTGACTTTAGTTTTAAGTTAGTTGCTGTTTTGAATGACCTTTGACTTAGAATAAAATATTTAACTTTTTATCTTTGTCTTTTTGGCACATAAAGTGCATTTGTGGGCTAAATTTGCTGCTCAAAAGCTTTTGCTGGACATACATTCATTACCACTGAAATCTAATTGTGTCAAATGAAATAATGCAATAGCTGTTTAATGAAGACTAAGCAGAAAATTAGATCAACTTTGACCTTCCCTGAACTAATAATATGCAGTTTAAAGGGCAACAAAGAAATGCTTGTTTCAACATTCTCTTCAAGTCTAGTCATTGTGTGTGTGTGTGCGTGCGCAGGATGTGTGTGTGTGTGTGTGTGCGCAGGATGTGTGTGTATGCGTGAATGCTCACAGAGACACAACTGAGAGTCTGTGACATTACCCACGATGACTGTTCAACACAAGCATTACATAAAACTGAATCTGACCTGAGACCTATCTTATCCTTCATGATCTAATTAAAGGAATGGTAATATCCAGACATTACTTGAAGATTAATAGACAGATGTTCACGGTCCTTTTTGAATTGCATTTGAATGTCATTTTTTTCCACACTCCCACAGCCCAAACTGATTTATCTGCAGGCGTCTGAGCAGAAAATCACCTCTAAATTTATGGCGTATCAAATAAGATTTTACTCTGGAAAATTTTGTACGTACAGCAAACAAAAACAGGGAGAGATCTTTACTCCCACAAGCATGACAGGTGCATAACCCATAATGACCTCAAAAAGTAATTGTGTAACCAACATATAAAAAAGTATGACTTTCTTTCCAAGAACATGTTACATTCTCAGAACTAACAAGCGTTTTAACTTTATTTTAATCAGCTGTTCTGTTTTTAGGGATCAAGCAATTATGGATTTGAAAATCAGATTGTGAAATTATGTCTTAATATGTATACAGTGTCTGTAATCTTCTTCTTAACAAAATAAGAAGAACTGTACATATTTCATAACAGTGAGATTCATGAATCATAGGTTAATGAAATCACTTTTTATATATTATAAGTCACTAATGCTGGGAAAGAATTTGATTTCTGAATTTGTTAATGGAAGTTGACATTAATGTCTGTCAGAAGATACTGATGAACAGTAACACAGACAGCTGGAGGGAATCCCACAATCCTGACAGGTCGAAACCTTTTGTTCCTGGTCTCGTTCCTCTCTTAGCTGAGAACTTGGTGATGCTAACATGCTCCGATTTTTCTCCTTATATCACCGCTTCAGAGACCAAAGTCTTGACTTAAGTCTCATTATGTTATGAAGTATCTGATGTGGTACAACCAGGTATGAGACCACCAGAGTCTCAGCAGTGACACACTGAAGGCAGGAGAAACTTTGGATTGAGGTCTGAGGTGGTGAGGTTGTCTGTTTGAGTGTGTTGGTTTGTATGAACGGCTGTGAGGTATTTTACCTCATCACATGCTGGTATCTTCTATGATGGAGTTTAGCTTGTGGTGGGGTGGCCGGCGCGTGAGCAGGGTTAACGTCACGTGATACGTGAGGATTTGTGGTCTTTGATGTCTCGTCTAACTGCGCAGATGGTTAATAGCCAGAGTAATGCGCTACGCTACACGCACAGACTTCAGTTTACACATAAGAAATCAGTCCAGACTCTCTCTTCTAGAAAATGTTTTAACAGTATCAAATCTAGATGCTGGCTTTAAACTTCTAATAGTTTTTTATTTAAGGGAAGGTCAGAGTTATTTAAGAAGTGAGTTTTTATTACATTATTAAAACAGGAATTTTTCCTTTGATTTTTGAAGTTCTGTTTGTAGCAATTCTGGTCATTAAACTGGAAATGTTGCTTGTAGCTATTATATCATAATCTATATGATTAAATGAAGATCTTTTTGTTTTTCTGTGTTTATGACTGTGTTTAATCCACACGCCGCATTAGCAGTTTGTCTGGGTCGCTTGTTATGAGGCAGTTAGTGGAAAATATGAGGCATATAATGACCTTTCACGATGACACACACACGCCAGTGACACAATTAAGAGAATTAAATTAGCCGGCGTGAATTTACTTTGTCCAATGTAGCATCAAACTGACACATTATACAAACGGTGCGTCACAAAGACAGTTTGTGATGTGCTTGTTAATTACAGATCTGTATAAATTTACAACACACAACTCAAATTAGCAACAGACATTAAATGGACTGTGATCACAAAATTACCATGTCGGTCTTTTAAACTTGTTTTCTGATGTGTTTTGTCTTAGACAGCTGCAGTAATGTATTGGCCAGACCCCAAAAATAAACTCACACATGGCCGGATTAAACTAAACACATGTGAAAATATTAGGTTTTAAATGTCCAGTCGACCTACCTGACCGTTCCAGTTATATTCCAGCATTTTGATGATACCCAAAATCGTTTGCCGTCCGTTCTAAAACACAACAGCATGACATGTGCAGATGCTGCTACGCCATCCACACACACGGTCCTGCTGAAGTTTAAAGCTGCTAAGCTTACAAGCTGTTGATAATGAACCTGAAGCCATTATTTTGAGTCAATGAATTGAAAGAAATGGGGCATGGAATGAAAGCCACAGGGCCAATTTCAAACACTCTTTGATGTTTTATTCCTCCTCCCTAACTCAAATGGCTCGGCACATTTTGGCCTTATTCTCTGTTTTTCATTAATTATTTTGCATGGGGTCAGAGGTCACTCGGCTAATTGTGCAGGCGGGTCAGCTATGAGAACGCCCGCGATTCTTAAAACCTGACACTCTCTCTAGCTGTGCTCATCCACCGCGCATTACGATGGCTAATCTAATTCTTTCATTCTCTGTCTCGTTTGTGATTGATAATTTTCTGTAACTGAGTTGTTGGGGGGTCTTGGAGCAGTAAGGGGATGTTTGCAGAGTTTTGTGCATGTATTGACAGCTAATTTAGAAAACTTTTTTACTAGATTACTTAACTAGATTACCCTACAGCATCAGATTATGGATTATGTTGATCAATATTTGAAGTGGTTATTTTCATAATGTCAGTGGTGCATTTAATGTGATCAGATAAAAGTCTAAAATAATTTGAGGCTTCACCCAATTAAGTTTTAGGTCCATTAAGATTTTTTATCGCAACCTTGTTTATGTATAAATATTATTATATAATACTATTATTAAATTTTCATTGACCTTTCCAGAAGTTTTATCAACAGAGGATTGTCCTGTTATAAACGCTTTCAAATATACAACGTGATAATCTGAAATATCAAAGTCTATTTTCATGGTGGGTTATGCCCACAAAACAGAGTGAATAATCAGGGGGGCCGAGCTGTCGGCCTGCAGGGGTTTCTGAGGGTTCCACAGTGGCCCCGTCTGATACAAGTCTTATCATCAAACGCAGAATCGGGTTCACTTTGAACACGGGTCAAAGGTCAGTCAGGACAGACAGACAGCAGCTTTGAAGACAAGACAATGTCTGACTGGCTGAGTTTGTGAAGTTCACAATCAAAGAAGTTCTAGTTAGTGAGGCAAACACATGCCAGTTTGTACCTACAAATTATAGATTACAAAGAGTTTATAAAAGAAACAGAGACCTAAAAATAAAAGATAAACAGTATATAGAGATAGACAATAAAAGATATAAAGACATGTTTGTTAGAAGTTCAGAACAGAACATATATATTTTTTTAATAATTGTACATAATTTATATATATTTTTTAAATCGAACATTTACGTTGTTTGTAAAACTCATTTGTGCTCTATTATGTATTTATTTGTTCAGTTTTCCTATACGGTCAATTTATTTAAAAAACAATACGTTAAAACGAGAACTTTAACTGATCGTAATAATCCCAGCAAATCCAAACCGACCCTCCCCAGGTCCCCAGAAGGGCCCTCAGGCCAGATTAGACCCCACAGACCCCTCAGGGGCACAGCGTTACTCTTACCCCTCATGCTAGCGTATACTCCACGAATTAAACGCTTTTCTTTTGAATCTTATTAGTGGCTGAGCTTTAACTGAGAAAGACTTCACTCGATTAGATGTAATAGGATTACAGGGCTGGTTTGGGCCGGGGCTGTTAAATAAGACAGGAATTTTTGGCACCTGCTACACGTACTGCATTCATCTCATGAAGTGAAATGTGGGCTTGTTCCTGAAGGCCGGGGAACGGCCATTAATTTCTGGTTCAGAACGTTTTGTTTGTTGGGAGACGTGTTCTGTTAGACTCATGCCAGCTCCTGCCAGTTTCCCCATTTGACTCGTGCCAATGCAGTTATATTATTACACTGAAGCAATTCCAGGACAGAATGTCATTTTCATCAACAATTTGTCTTCATTGGATAATAAGATAATAATTTAATCTGTGTGTTTAGTCATAATCGCTAAATCAGAATTCAGTGGACATATCGACCAACAAGACCATGATACACACACTCACACACACACACACACACACACTCACACACACACACTCCTGAGTAAATGTTGTAAGCTTGGTTGTGCATGGGCTCAAAATTTAACTGCAGACCAAGCAAACACAGAATGTTCCACCAACATTAATATTTGGTTTATATTTGGTTATTTTTGGAGAACCAATGAATAGTGTTCTAGAATTGTTCTTTATAAAATGTATTGTTTACAACAAAAGCGTACATTCCCAGGACGTTCTGGAAACCAAAAACTAACGTTTCCTGGTAAAACAAATCTTTAGCTGGAGAACGGTGGGAGTCACCAGTTCGAAACTTGGGATGCACAAATTGATATACAATATACATTTTAATTGGTAATTAAGTTTGCAATGGGACACACTGCGCCACGTTAGTGAAAAAACTTTGTCTGGTTGGTTCTTTTCTTAGAAAAAGCTTCAACACAATCTACAAATGGAATGCATTCGTTTGACCTGAGAACCATTTGAAGTCTTGACTAAATTCCTTCTTTTTTTTGTCTTACTCAGGACAGAGGGAAGGAATGTCCCGGGCATCTGGACAGGGAGGGTAATCCAGAGAGGTCAGACAGCTAAACAGCTTTCCAATGAGTTTTTACACACAATATATTGAATTGAAAAGTTTACCGGTTTAATCCTGTTAGTACACAACGACCTATCTGAATCAAAGAGACACGCACGGAAGACACGCCCCCTCAAACAACAGGAGTAGCCGTTATGACCAATCAGGGCTCGTCTGGAAATGTTGTCTTTGGTGGTTAATCAAGGGCTCTGCTGATTGGATCAGAGTTGAGACGTTTTACATAAAGGAACGACAATGACAAAAGCGTGTTTGATGACATATTGGGTTGCTGTGCTGGTAAGTTTCTCCTCCTTAAATTTGTGTAAAATAAATGTCCACACTAACCTACATGAAGCACAGAGCAGTATGAACTCAGTTACCCCTGCATTTTTGAGAATTTCAGTTCTTTCCCATGTCTGCAGGGCAGTAAAACCTAAACTGTCTTTCCCTGTTACACATCATCCGACCTGCCCACCCTTCTGTCATTCTGTTGGGCTGCAGGATGTCACACTGAGTTTGGGTCTTAGCCAGCCAGGGTGGGTGGTCCGCTTTGGTCCTATTAGTCATTTGGGGATCCAAACGGACCCCCATGCCTGCCCTCAACCTGTCTCAGTCTTCTGAATCACAAACCCCCCAGTTTAACTCTACCTGCCTCCTACACACTAAGCAAGACCACTTTCATAGTCAGGGGTCCTGACCGCATATTTTAACACATGAAAGATCAGGACCTTGTGCTGCCTACAGTCAAAACAAACACTCAGAAAATGTGAGATTACATGAACACAGTTTGTGTGTATTTGTCAGCACATAACATGAAATTACCCTCAAGAAAGGACCACTCAAATCTAAAGGGCTGGAATTCTAGACCAGTGAGTCCTCGGACACAAAGAGCTGTTTGGATGGTTTGTGGTTTAACTTTGCGACATCGGCATGCGTCTATAATCACATTATGAAGTTAAATATCGAAGCAGGAAAAAGAGGGAAAATGTCTCTGATTATATTCAACACACACACACAGTCAACACACATGTAAAAAACTTGTCTGAACAATTATTGATCCTGGTTTCTGTGATGTGTGATTTTCATAGATTTAAAAATAGTAATTGTCATACTATTTTGTCATTCTCAATTTTTTACTGATGAGTTTTATCTGAAAATACTTTTGATATGTATTAAAATTGTATTAAAAATAATGACATTTGCATACATCTTACTTGATTAACTCTCTCTCTCTGTCTCTCTCTCTGTCTCTCTCTCTCAGATCATGAGACCCCCCCCACCCACCCAAGAGGTCATTTTAATGTGTGTTATGATGCATGTAACTGAATTAAGATCAGCTGTAGAAATAATCAGTCTTAGCTCTGCTTAACACCATAAATCAACCCTGAATCAAAATTTCGCCACGTTTGCACTGTTTTTATCATAATCATTTAGCAAAATGTTTTTGAATTTTTTTGTATAAAAATCAGAGATGTCAGAGGTTTGATCGTACCTGCCATTGAGTGCATGACCAGGCCCATGTGGACAGCTGGTTGCTGATGTCGTACCCTGTGTTTGGGTTGGTGTAGGGGTACGAGGATAACCGAGGTCCTGGGGTCCACTGATTCTGTTGGACATTAGTCATGGGGGCCACATCAACACTGGAGAATGGATGAAACATGGCTGGTTCCTTAATGCTGGACACTGAAAACATAACATTTGACAATCTCTATATGCAGTCTTAATCTTTTGTATAAACAGTTTAGAAATGCACGTTAATAATAAACATAATTCCCAGTTTTAATATGATCTGTTAGGAAAATGTTTGAGTAAACGTTTGTTGCAGTATGATTAATCCACACTTTCACCAGTTTACTCCAACAATTATACTGCAGTTGTTACTTTTTATTACTTATTCATCTACTTTTTATTTAGAAGCTAGATTGATTGTTTTTTATAACACGTTTGCAGGCAAATCACTGAGATCGAAGACTTTTTGTTTCAAACACATTTGCACATATTTTAGACTTTTTTGTCCTGTACGAGGCAGCAAACCAGGCTGGTACTCTTCAGTGCTGATCTCGTACTGGTTCTGTTCTACATCATCACGGGTCCAGTGGACAGACTTTGTTCTGGAGAGAACAGCATGACTGTTGCCGATGGAGACGGACGCCTCAGACATAATGGACTTATGAGAACATGTCTTTGAGAAACAGGAAGTGTTTGATTTGGGCCATTTTTGCTGAATTATGAGAAACAATCAAACCTGACCTGACAAAACAACACTTATGGGCTCACAGGAGCAGGAACCAGAACTCTGGATGTACTGAAGGGACCCTAGAACAAAATGGACCCTAGAACAGCATATCCAAAAAGTACAATCAACACAGACTGTTTATTTGTTTTCAATATCTCGGTGTCTCATCTCATATTAGAGTAATTTCAGATGTCTGATATGTTACAGTCTGTCAGAGGAGCGCTGAGATGCTGAAAGCATTAAGATCTCATCCAATCAGAGAGATGATGATGATGGAGACAGTGATGACCTCACACAATCAGAGACGCCTGCTGAGAGCCAGACAGCACTGAGGAAGACAAGAGATCTGTTATACGAGGAACAGAAGGTTGAGGACAACATAATTGGCAAGTCTTCCTCCTTTTCCCCACAACTCTCTGCTTCCATGCACGGTGCAACTGATGTTAAATTGCCCCTCTCTCTCTCTCTGCCTCTCTCTCTCTGTTTCCTCATTATTTCTTGTTTCCTGTCTTTGCAGAACAGTGCTGCTGTTGAACGTCCAATCGTAGCCACCAGTCAGATTTGGAGACGGGCAAAAATCCTGCTGAAAATGTTTCTGTCCATCAGTCAGCATTCCACAGACGCTGGTTTTAGCTTCCTTTATTCAGGACAATAGTCCCTGCACTTCTCTTGGGTCTGTGTCCACACTGGGCCACTATTTGTTGTCATTACGGGGCGAGTAAGTAATTCACCCAAACAACAGGGTCATTTTACAGAGTTAATACTGTAATGAGGCTTCCCTCTGCAGAATAATGTCACTAAAGCAGCTTTTGTCACAGGCTGTACTATCAACCCTGCCTGACACATTCAGAGGCCAAAAATCCCAAGCAATTTCCAATTTACCACAATTTACCGGACAGTAAAAGCCTATATTTGGAGTTCATCGGGGTCCAAGGGGAACGCTGGCAAATGGGAACGTGTTTGGCTGCAACCTGCTTCATTTGACATGCTTTTCATATCTTAGACAATAAAAAAAAAAATAATTGTACTTTATTTGTGGGACTTTAGTCTTACTGCTTTTACAAATGCAACTTCATAAAGAGAGGCTTGTGTTTACTCTGTTTTTTTTAGTCATTAAAATGGGCAAAACAGAGATTAGTTAGCAGCCACAGAACAATGATGGCCTGACTAAAACTTGCCTGGTTACCATTTACTTGTTCCTCTTTTTTAAATTTCATTTTTTTATTTTAATTGCTCATGGATCATTTTTAGGGTTATTTTCGGGGGGCATCAGGGTCGAGAGGAGGTCGGCCTTTAACCAGTGATTTACAGACGGTAGTAAAAGCCTTCGGGCTTATGGGTCTTACCAGGGATGGTTAGCTAGTTGTGTAGACACAAAGAAAGTATAGACTAAACTTCAGGATCGTAGCCTCAGGTAAAATGGACCGATGCAGAGAGACCTCACAGAGGTATAAATCCAGCCCTGCTCTTGTTAAAAAATGTGTGTGTGTGATCTCGGGGGATGTGTTTCAGTCTGATGAGCTCAAACGCCCCCCCACGCCGCCCTCACGGGCCTCATTAAAATCTTTTCCTCAGAAACGGCCCTGTGTGGCGTTTTGGCTCTTCCATCAGTTGAGGGTCGAGAGACAAAACACTTGTTTCCTCTTTCTCTCTGTCTCTCCTCCTTTCTCATGTCGTCTCTCAGGTCCTCAAATGTCTTTGTTGCAGGTCTTTCAAGTAGAAGCACTTATTTATTTGCTCTTTTCACAGCTCATTCACAGATGTCTGCGTTCACTGGCTCCCATCATCTCCTCCTGTGCTCAGGTCCAGTCAGTGAGTCTGGATAATGGATCAAGTTAGAGATGGAAAAGTACATTTTAAAACTACAACACACTCGACTAAACGCTATTATAGTTTTGTGATTCCTAATACGCACTTTATATCCTACATTATATGTTCCAATAGTGTATATTGGATAAATACAATATATTGGGGGCTTTGGTTTGATTTTCTGTTCAATGTAATGACATATTTAAGTGGCCTAATATATAAGCAACTTTTCCCAGAAGAGCGAGCAGATGACAAAGACAGGAAGAGGCTTGTGTTTGTGTCTGTCTGACCACTGCTCCTCTCGAGCCGTTTTCCACTCTTAAAAACAGCAGATATGATGCCACGGTCAAACCCAAGGAGAGAGAGCAGACATTCAATGTCATCTCTGATTGGCCAAGGTTGAGCTTTGCCTCACCTTCCCATGAACCTCTCCACTGTCACTGATTGGATGAGGTAAAATGAGCCTCACTTGTGTCTGAACCTCGTCTGGGGTGATGCGCTCCTCGGTGGGCCGCACAGATGTTGGGCAGGCTGGGTAAGATGGTCTCGGTGAGGGAGAGCTCAGTTTTGAGGGCTCTCGAACAGCACTTGGAGTTAGAGCGAGTGGAGAGCTTATTCATCACTGCTCATGAGAGCTCTGATATCCGCCTCTCCTCAACGAGGAAATTCAAGTCTTCATCCCTGTCATTAAACAATATGAAGTCTGGAATGTAAATTCTGAGATCTTCATCTTCTGCCCTTCATGAACTTACCAGGGCTGGTTGAATTTATGATGCTTGAACGTAGGAAATGAACTGAAGTATAATAGCTTCAAAAGTGCAGTTCATGCCCACAAGAGGCCACTGTTGAGACTGCAGAAGAAATGTTGAGTTGCGATTTAAAACTTCACTTTTTCCTCAATTCTGTTTGTCAAACCTCAATTAAAAAGTCCTGCTTTATAATTTAAAGAGCTAGCCACCTTATTAGCAAAGAAGCTAACTTTATAATAACTTTTATTTTATAAAATTGTTGTCAGATGTTGTTTTTAATTTGACAGGAAAAAAATGGTCTAATGTGTCCGTTGTACCAGTTAAGTCAAACCAGTTTGTAACGTTGACCATGTGAACGTCTTTGTACAAAAGGACGGATTTTCCTGCTTTCCTCACAAGATGCTCTTTGGAACGTTTTCGGATCATCATGTTTGACAAACTTGTGGAGCTGGAGCACACACCCTCATTAAAGCCAGTTTGAGATTTATCAAACGTTGTTTTCAGTGAGATCTGCCTTGTTTTTTTAGGTCGCGTCCACGGTCGTGATCTTGTGACTGACCCTCAGAAGGCGAGTGGGCAATCGTCCCATATTGAGCAACTGCAGTCTTATGAATCAGAGCTGAATCAGAGGTGAACACGATACACTCGCTTCCTGTCTCAGCGCACTGCCCTACTTCCCCTGAACCCAACACACATCTTCCTCCCTCTCTCTCTCTCTCTCTCTCTCTCCTCTCAGTCCTCATCAGTTCTGTGGCTTTCAGAGATCTGAAAGGGGTTGTGTCGTCTATTTCATTGTTTTCTCATTAATTAACTCATTAGTTTTAAACATTTAATGATAATTTAGATTAAATGGACACATGCACTGCATGAAATTCAGGCTTAAAATCAGAAGTGTGCTCATGTCAGGTGACCAGGTGCATTATGGGAAGGGTGTTTCAAATCTCTTGTCTCTTCATCTCCTCTCTCAGACGTCTCCATTATCTCTTTGTCATTCACATGTCTGATATCTTTCACTCTATTTCCACCTGACTTCCTCTCCACATCTTCACACTATCAGACACCTGTGTCTCTCTCTCGCTCTCATTTTCTCACTCATTCTCTCTCTCCATATAAATGACATTAATATGTTGATGGGTTCTGATGCGTCTCTGTCTGTGATATTTCCTCATGTTTCATCCCAGCTAACAATTTTTAGGTTGTGAGAACATTTCTCTTACGTTTTCATTAAGTAGCAAAAATGTTAAAAATGTCATTTTGAAAGCTCTAGGAATGTTTCTTATCCCTGTGGTCTCATGAGAGATTCCCATGAGTGAGTCTTTAAAGTGCTTATGTTTAATGCCTACATAGGGCCCATCACTTCTGCTTTATGGTTTATCACATTTATCATCTTCATATACGTCTGTTTTACTTCTCGCTTCTACAAGTAGCTCCAGTCTTGCATTCTGAGAGCTAATGGTGTTTTAATGACCCACTGTAATAAATATAAGATTTGTATCAAATACGAATCAACAAGCCTTTTTTTTGCAAAGTCATAGCTCATGTTTTGTTTGTGACACTCGCTCATGTGCCAGTTTTAAATGCTTGTTCTCCACCCTCTCCTCCTGTCACTGGCTGTCTTTAAAGGCAGCTCAGAAACCACATCCTCCGTGAAGAAACCAGTGCAAAGATCTCATGATAGGTGCCGTTTCCTGAGTGAATAAAACTGTGTTATGGTGTTCCTCAAAATTAAGGAAGTTTTTTTTATTGTAGAATGTGACGACGGCTTCTGCTTCTTCATTTTTGTTTTTGTTTTTTTTCCTTCGTTTTCATTTTTTTGCCAAGTCATTTTGACACTGTAGACTGTAAACAGACTTTCAGTATTGGAAATATTATTACTGTAGGGAAATTCTATTAAACAAACAAATATATATTGTATTTTTCCCAAAATGTTGCTACTTACATTTATATATATTTATTTTAATTTGACAGCTTTTTTATATGAAACAATATATTTTAGCCCTTTGTTTTGTCAACAATGATCTGGGATTTGAACCTTGATTTTGCTAGCTTTCACTGTTAGCTTTAGCAGTTACGAGCAAAATTCTCTGCAAACACATAAATAGAAATATTTTGTACAAACAACAACAGATGTTTCTGATTATTTTGACTTCCTTCTCAGTAAACATTTTTATACAGGAGTAAATTCAGAAATTTAGCTCTCGTGTATTAATATTAATGTATTAGAGATTAATGATGACACATCTTACACATCTTAAGTCCATGTGCATGTGATAAAAAAAACAACTATTTTATTTAATACAATTTCCTCTATATTGTAGTTTTTTGTTGTTCTGTGAAGATTTATTATTCGTGCTGGTTTTAGTTAATCTGTTAGCTTAACTAACTGGCAGAACTGAACAATATATATGAACTAAACAGTTTATCCAAACCAGAGCCTGTATCTCATAATGTTTAAGCAGTTATAAGAACTATCAGATAAAACATCAAATGTTTTAAATGTTTTAGAAATGTTTTTAAATGTTGTAACTCTGATCTTTCTAAACATCACTGAACCTGATATTTTATATTTTCACATATTGTTGATGGGACAGAAAAATTCATGTCATTTTCTATAAGTGTTACAACATAATTTTAATAGATTATTAGATGAAACTAACCATAAATTGGAGACAAATTTGTACCCAAAAATCAAAGAAAAACTTTTTTTTGTGGACGTTTTCATTTGTAAAAACACTATAAAAATATAGTAAATAAGGTTTTTTAAAAATGCTGAAAGTTTGTGGGTTTCGGAGTCTATGGAATGACCCCATTTAGATAGATAAGTGTCATCTTATAAGATAGATAATGTGTGTGTGTGTGTGTGTGTGTGTGTGTAGGGTTGGAATACATGTCTTACCTGTGATTGGTTGCTGCAGGTGTGATGCTCAGGTTGTTGTCTGTGATGTCAGTGATCTCTGTCTTTCTGTCACAATGTGCCCGTCAGGCTGATATAAATCTGTATCTGTTTCCTCTTTCTGATCTATTGAACCGGGTGCAAATGGGAAGTCTCACAACCCTCTTATAAATATCTGACATATAACCAAATCTGAAACACAGAAACTTTATGCAATACAATGATGTAATGGAATATTGCAGCGTTAAGAATGATCTTGTTGTCTTTCTCCATTGACAATTTATTTATTATCATCAAACTGATCAACAATTTGAGACCCGCAGGACACACTGAGTCATGCTGTCTTCTGTCAACATGATTAATAATCATTCATCTCGCCTGTGCTGTCAGGAGAGGAGCTTCAATTCATTTCATGTGTCTTCAAGCTCTTCATGGAGCTTGAATTTCTCAGAGCGCTTAAAGAATACGAGACAGACGCACTAAAAGTTATAAAACCTTCATTAATCACAAACTCAAAAGCTCTTCATCAGAAACTCGTCTTCAGATATTTGTGCTGTGAGAGGCGGAGATGAGATTAATCAAGACAAGCTGAAGACAGAAACATTCTTCTGTCTGACTTTATAAAAGTCCTCAAATATCAAATGTGTCTGATATTTAGCAAATACCCTAAAATCTTTTAATCTTTCTCAGTCTCATTAGATCTGTGGAGTTGTTTTTTGGTTGTTTTTAGGTTGTTTAGACTTTATTATTTTAGAAAAATGATACGTTTAAAAAATATTCTAGTAATATTTTAGGTGAATATTTTAAGATCAGACTCCAGATGAGTTATTACAACTCACATATAGTAAATCTGCCATTTTTAAAGGATAGTTCACCCAAAAATAAAAATCACCTTCATGTCATTTCAAACCTGTATGATTTATTTTGCTTCTGAGGAACACAGAAGATATTTTGAAGTACGTTGGTAACCAAACAACAGAGGCATCTATTGATTTTCATTGTATAGACACAAAAAACATTTCTCAGAATATCTTCTTTAGTGTTTCACAGTGTGTGTGGGTGGGTGTGTGGGGGTCACTTTGTCATGAGCAGAAGTGATGCGTCACTGTTTGGAAAAGGATCAGTGGGGAAAAAGAACATGAAATGTTTTGAACCATCACAAATCTCCGTGTTCCAGGCGTCTCTTCCCAGGGCGCCTCACCTCTATCCCAGCATTCCCTTTGTCCAAAAGTTTTGCCCTGAACAAACCTCCCCCCACGTCTTCAAACCGATCACTTCTCTTTATGCTGATCAATATCCCCCACGCTTCTGCTGTGGCCGTGCAGTCAGAAGATAAAACAGCAGAGGGGAGGGGTGGCCGGGTGGAAGGCTTACTTTTATAGATGGCAATTGTATGTCTCTGTGGCTGCCTCACCTGTGTGCCTTTGATCATAGCTGAACATAGTAGCGTTTGATTCCAGCGTTACTTTGACAGCTCGCCGGCTGGCTGAGGCCTCCTGGATGACTGAAGATCAGAGGAGACGGGCTGGAAAGCAGAAGTCCAGCTGCGAGAAGATCAGAAGAGCCACAACTTCAACCAGAGCTATTGTGAAGGAACGTAATAACTTTTTCCTTTCTTTATCTTGTGAAAACTACCCCTTCAGAATTTTGAATTGCCCACTTAAACGTCTGCAGGGTTTTTGTCCGACTTTGACAAAACAAGTGGTCGTGAAACGAGTGATGATGTTTAAACAAATCTGACCCTCCAGAAACAAGCAGGGAGAAAAACAGGCCTTTTATTTTAGCACTGCTGGTTTAGTCGGGTTAACTGGCTATTAACACACACAAGAAAAAAAATGTAAAATACATTATATCCTAATAACCATGACTTTTAACTATTCATTGAATATTGTTCAATTAAAATATTATATTAAATGATCTGTGTGGGCTTTAGTTGTTTGCTTATTGTGGTGTGTTTTGTTAAATTTTTAATTGTGTTGATTTGATGTTCTGTCTAATTTGTGTTTTAATGTTTGTAAATCAATAGTTGCTTTCATAGTTTTTAATATGTTAGTTACCAACAAATGACAAACCCATAGAGGGCAGAAGTGGTGTCATGTCTCCCTCTAGTGGTGGAATAGATAAATATTCTGCACAGTACTGAAAAGTTTGTTTTATGAAACAATTAATTAGTTTTGATTAAAATATTACAGGAGAACCGTGGAAAGCATCAGTGATCAGTTACACACAAAACACAAGCACTCAAAGTTTTTAAATTATTTTAATTTCTTTAAAAATTAAAATAAATACAAATGCATGAAAAACCTCTTCAGAGAAAAAGAAAACATTGCCCTTTTTAAAGTGAAATATTACAGCAGGTTGTAATGTTTCTGTCAAAACTAATAAATTATATCACATACTGATGGTGAAACCAAAATGTCACACAATGAAGGTGTCAGATGATGGTTTTGTGTACTTTAAAACGATCTTTCATGAAATATTTTTTTGTTTTTACCAAACCAGGCTGTCACAAATTCAGATGAGCAAAACAACAAACAAACAAAAGCGTGAAAGATATTGGGAGGAAACCAGCCTTCTCTCTGTTTGAGAGGTACACGGCTCTGACAGTCATCTGAAGACCTGTGGAGTGAGCGAGCTCTGTCTCGCTGTTCAGACCTCAGGCGAGATCTTTCCAGTGTCCTGCAGGTGTATCTCCAGCTGGGATTAGCACAATAGCAGACTGAGGCATCTTAGTGGCCATTTCCAGCCAACTGCTCAATCGAAAACCACATTTGGCAACGTCATCGTCACAAAATCAGTCCACGTAAACATGTGGATGTTATATGATTTTGCCTCTCTGTCTGGCTATAACACTTTTTACTATTTTACCAGCCTCTCGTTTACCTCCATTAAACAATATAATGATATAATGATTTAATTAAAAGAAAACATTTTATAATTTTATTTCGTACAAATCTATATAACCCAAATTTAGAAATCTTATTTACACGAGAAAACCTTAAAACGGCAAACTGTCCACCCCAAAAAACGTTTACAGTCTCATTTTTATTGTTTTTTTTGTCTTCTTGAGAAAGAGAAAGTGTGTGTTCTGTCTTCGACGCTTTTTCTTCTACAAAGAAAGTAAAAAATTCAAACAACAATTAATCAAACCAAATCGCCTCCAATTCCTAAACGTTATTTTAGGAAACACGGACTGCGATTCTTATCCTGTGTCCACGCTCATCCCATGATGTCTTTTATTAATGAGGCAAACAGAGAGCAAGAGAAAAAGGAAAGGGGGTAAAATAAAGCTGAGGTGGTCAGTCAGTCAGTTCTCATCATGGGCTGCAGGGACACATCTGTTACCGGTGGTAACAGTGAGAGGAACATTGTCTCCCTCCAGTGGTGAGTTTGAGCACTTCGGGGTTCAGGCAGGGCCGCCGTCAGAACATCCACCTCCAGCCGTGTATCGCACCTCCTGCAGGTTGGACACGCCGTGGAAGTGAACAAAAGCACCGGCCACCACCAAGATGTGGAACAGCTGGTGAGAGTGGAACTGAAACACAAAACAAGATACAATTAAAGTAATCTGAGTGTTTGGAGTTAAATATTTCATAATTGTTGGATGTTTATTGATGTTCTAAGGATCTTGATTAGCTGCTTCAGGTGCGATTCATTGGGGTTGGAGATAAACTCTGCAGCTCTGTGGACCTTGTTGTGGACCAGGTGTGTGAAAGTGCAAAATGAGGTGGACGCTCACCCAGATGTCACACTTGCCGGGAAAGAATCTCTCGGGGATGCGTGCGGCGTACAGACAGGCTCCTGTGATGTACAGCACAGCCATGAGGAACAGCCAGCCCATCTGACCCATGGTGGTGGCCTCAGTGAAGCCCTCAGTGATCATGAAGTGCAGTGTGGGGACGACTCCACTGAGCCCCAGACCCACAAACACACCTGCGTGTGGAGGACAGCTTTTAACCAATCACGTCAACAGAGGAGGGACTAATTTGCATATTCATGATCTCTGTATATTAAATGAAGTTAAGAAAATCTATTTTTAAAATGACAAATACACAAAAGAATGACAAAATCTCCAGCTACAACACCAACAACCAGTACAGAAAGACTACACACAACTCATGTGGACCTGTCGGTATCACAGTACAGTGAGACACATTGAGAGGCGAGCGAGACGGGGGTCTTACCGGCCCTGACTCCGCGGTACTGCGGCGTGGCGAAGAAATCGCACTGGGAGACTATGATGGCGGCGATCCCCAGCACACACACCACAATCAGATAGATGAAACAGGGCTGAGGAGAGCAGTAGAACGAGTAATACAGCCACGGCACAAAACTGCCCATGATCAGAAACGCAATGCCTGAGTAATCCAGCCTGAAACACAGACATCCAGTCATTAGTTTACATCATAACAATAGTTATTACACAACTGTGTGTGTGTGTGTGTGATGCATGCATGCATATATATATACATATACTTCAGTGTTGTTTACTGTACTTTGCTGTAATGCTAATGTTGTTTAGTGTTTGTCCTCTTACTTTGAGAAGACGCGTGACACGTTCTCAGAGTGGCAGTAGACGGTGTGGAACAGCCAGGAGAAGGACAGGCAGAGGATGGCCCCCAGAAAAAACATGCCGATCACGATCTTCTCCTGAAACGGAGCCACGAACGACATATTGGGCCTGAACATGTACACGATCCCCAGACAGAGAAAGAACAGACAACCTGTGGAATCAGAACACAGACGTGTCCATTTCATTCACTCCACTGACTGGAGGTGGTGATGTACGGTGGGCGTGTCATTTCAAGAAGGCGGGTTACATGTAGGCCACTCCCCCTCACAGCTCTGTGTAATAAATCAATAAGTGGGCTGCTGTGACTGTACAAACAGTAAATTACTAACCTCAAAGCACATCAGATACTAATGCCAACATCAAAGATTTGCTTTATCTGTTTTAGTTCAGTGATAAACTGGATTTCAGTGGATCAATAGCTGCACAATACAGTCTCACCTTACCGATCAATACCTTTATCAGGCCGTTCAGCATTAACCTACAGTCATCTCCTACATGTCATGTTTTGTGCAGACTGCTTGCTTTCCACTAGGTGGCAGTACAACACAGACAATAAACTATCACACACTACTGTACACCTGAACATGCACCCAGCCCATCTGAAATTTGTCCCCCTGAAGTCACCCACATGTTCTTTTGGGGGTATTTGGGTTTGTAAAAATGGTATATAAATATTTATAGTTACACAACTACTGTCCATCAAATAGTAAGTGTGTGGTACCCAGAAGATGTGTCCAGATGTTGCCCGTTTCGGTGTGTATCCTAAAGATACTTCTGAAACATGCTCTGAAAGACGGCATGGGTGGTCTGTGTCCGTGCAACAGGAAGTCGTTATCTTTCAGCCAATCAGGAAGGACGTCATGAGGAATGACACGCCATCTGCCCTCCCACATCTGCAACAGAAATTCAAAATTAAACTGGGTTACTCTTTGGCATGTCATTGGACTGGAAGCTCGGGTTAACATTACTGCTTGTGATGTTCTCATTAAACTGAAGACAGTAATTACAGTGTGTGCAGACAGAGATCAAAGCACGTAATAACAGCATGAGTTAACGCACAAGCATAAATGACATATCAACAGAACTGGAGTTTTGTAATGGCTGAAGCACATATGTTCAAAACAACACACGGTTAGTTGTTCATGATGTTATAATATGAAATGCGCACATTTTGCCACAAGAGGTGCTACAGCAGCTGTTAACTCTTGTTTTATTTTTATAATCGATTGACATGGGAGGATGAATTTTGGTGAACAAGCTAGTTCATGTTTTAGGTAGTCACCAAAATAACAACTCATCTAATGTACTGACACAGGAATGTATAAGTAACATTGTATCACAGGTTTGTTACCACAACAGTAACGCAAGGACAAAGTGTTCTGCACGCACAAACGTTTATATTTGCATTTGAATATTTAAACATTAATACTTTAAACATTTCTGTGATTTCTGGCATTAAACAAAAGTTTAGTTTTTGACTTTTATATAAATGTATCCATATGAACTTTATTAAACAAAACTAAATCAAGGTTCTTGTGAGTTTTAAACATGTATAATTTTTCTAAGGAAATATAGAAACATAACCACAATTTTTTAAGCATTGTTTAAAGAAGTAGGTTGCCCAGTTCCTCTAAACCAGTAGTGGTTAGGCTGCTGAGAAGCTGATAACTCTCAGTGGTTAAGTTTTCAGATGAACTTGATTAGTACAATCACACCAGTTACCAGCACATTCATTATCTCCAGCCGGTCTGAATAAATTAACATCTAACGCTGCAGAGATATTTTCCACTTCCTAAATAACACACTGCTCTCACCAGAACTCGCAACAAAAGAAACGAGACCATTCTTAGCTCTGCCTACATCAAAGCATCCCTTTAAATAAATAAATACACAACAATGAAACTAGGTCAGGCGATTTGATTGGCTGAAAGTCAAGACGTGCCTTTCGGTCACCTGTCAAGATGTGGTTTTTCAAAGTGTGTTTTTCTAGAAGTGTGCCTTTTAAGACACCATACCTGAGCGCTGATACTGAATGGCACTGATTGGATCTTGCTCTGTGTTTGGTCTTCAACGCAGAGAGCTTTGCTTCCTCCCCAGAGGGAGAGGGAAAAGGGAAGAAAGGCTAGACAAAGCCAAAAGAGTTTGGGCCGTTTATAACGCGCAGCGTTGCAACACACGGCGTGCCACAAAGCTGTGTTCTAGGACAAGTTACGTTTCCTCTGCAATACGGCAGGCTCTCAGAAGAAGAGCGAGATGGGCGTCTGGTTTGGCATGGTTGTGAAGGATGTTCTCTGTATTGGTGGACTCTGGCGCTCTGAGGCGGAGGCAGCTGCGAGCACTCGGTTCAGGTCGGGTGCGCTGATGTCACCGAGCGCGTGGGGCTGCATTTAATCTCGCTGCAGGACTAAACATATTTGACTCTTGAATTATAAGCTCAATAGTAACACGCATCTGTGTTTGTGGAGTGTGAGGTCTTGTGTCTGAGCTGTGAAGTGAATAAGTGTGTGCTGAAGCATGAGAGATTTTACTGACCTTGTGCACAAATTCCTCCATCCTCTCCATGGCGTGGTGTGCCTGAAGCAGAAGACCTTCATCAGAACTTCTCTCCTCCTCTTCTTCGTCTCTGTCTGTCGTTTCCTCTCTCTCTTTATGTACCGCTTTCCTCATGGTAAGGCACTAAAACACACAAATACAGTCAGGAAATCATGTCTTTCATAACAGGCAGGGCTTAATAATAAGGATTTTGACAGCTTTGTCAAGTGTAGATTTTTATTTGTTCTACCAAAATTTTTACTTGTCAAAACAAAATTATACATATTTTATTTTAATCTTGGATTTTTATGAGTCACAAAAAACATTTTTCATCAAATGTAAAAGGTGTCTCAAATCACAATTTTTACATCACAAGTCCTTCTTGCAATTTCTTACTATGTTAACCAGCTAACACATGCAGTTTAAAAAAGCAACATTTGTAACATCACTCAACACGCCACTGAATGTTTATAATCGAACGGTCTGTGAGTTGTCTGACTGTCTAGTCGGTTAAGGAGACCCTCTACAATGATGCTAATTTAGGGTCATGTCCACCAGACACCCATGAGATGTGTCTCGAGGGGTGTTGACACAGGATGCGTTTTTGTGTTCAGAAACAGGTGGATGCAGCTTTAGAACAGAACACAGAGGAAAGACAGCACAGGAAGTGTGTACAACCCAACAATTAAATAAACGATACAGACAAAATGAAAAGAACACACGGCCCTTTATTATGATAACAGACTGATGTGTTTCATAGCCTAAATACTGATTAGTTTTTATTACACAAACCACTACTGTGGTGTTGTAAAGAGGATTATGTTTAGCGGATAGTCTGTAATAATCAGTTTACCTAGTAAACCATCATATACCCTCAAGTCTACCTGGACTTCTATTGTAAACACACTCCCAACCTATACGAGGGGTCATTTAAGTTTCTCCTCTGAGACACACAAACACACACAATTTAATTAACACTGCATTGATTTCTATGACCTTGCTTATGGAACGTTCTAGCCTCTCTCTCTCTCTCTCTCTCTCTCTCTCTCTCTCTCTCTCTGCATGAAGTGTGCTTATACCAACCATCAGTGCCGTGTGTGGGGGGGGTAAAAAAATCTGCCCCAAGAGGCTAATATACCCTCACCTATCAAACGCACAACATTTAACTCATGTGAAAGTGTGAGGTGTTGTTTAGATTAACAAGTCTCTCTTAAGCAGATCAGAGTTGGCTAGTTGGACAATCGGTAATCAGTGTTGACGTGGGATTAGTACTGGTTATCCTGTAGCTTGGTGAACAGGCTCCGCCTCTTTCGTCCTGCTGATCCAAAGCACACACACACACACACACAGCTGGAGGGCGTCCTCAACAGAATAAGGTATGACTGCAGTACAAGCAGAAATGACCTTGAGGGCCCTGGTGTGTTAGTCACTACCAGTGACCCACCAGCAGGGGTCCGAGCGCTCTTTTAAACACTCTACTAATGACAAATAAAGATTCAACAGCGACCAACACAATTCATTCACTTGTTATTAGGTCGAGTCAACAGACACAGACTCACACATAAAATACTTCATGTTCTCAGTCTAATTGTGCTAAAAAAAAATCTCAGCAGTGCCATAAATAGACGCTTCTAAACTTATTCACTCTGGTGTTCAGTCATCCTAAAGCATCAGGTTAACATGTACAAAGATGTACGATGTATCTGTCTCATAAGGAAAATCTGGGACACTGCTGGACTGAGGGCTCTACACACACTCAGAGGTGACGGTAAATTTTAACCAGCTAACACAACATCTCTTTTTGTCAGCTTGAGCCCAGAATCAGACCAAAACTGGATCTATAATGCATGAACAACCTACTTCCCATGTCTGACAGTATGACAGATGCTACAAGAGTGTGTGAATGTGTGTGTGTGTGTGTGTGTGTGTGTGTGTGTGTGTGTGTGTGTGTGTGAGTGAGTGAGTGAGTGAGTGAGTGAGTGTGTGAGTGAGTGTGTGAGTGAGTGTGTGTGTGTGTGAGAGTGTGTGTGTGTGTGTGTGTGAGTGAGTGAGTGAGTGAGTGAGAGAGAGAGAGAGAGAGAGATGCTGTTTTGAGCACATGCTGTAGTTGATAGAAGTATGGTCAAGTATGCAGGACGTGAAATATGACAAGCAAACAACAAATCACCACTTGAACTCTCTCTGTACACTTCTGCTTTCTGCCACCGTGAACGAGTAAAAAAAGAATAAAGACTTATACGAGAAGAAAAGCTAGACATCTCTGAAATCAGAGCTGAATTAATTAGCTTTAAATGAATTCGATTTAAGAGTGAAAGAAGCTGCGAGGAATCTGGAGTAGAAATAAAAGACGGTATACAAACATGCTACAGTTAACATCTAAAGTGATCGTACAAAGACAGAAACTTAATACAAATCATTCAAACACCCTTAAGAATGAGTTTACAATCACACAGATGTCTCCAGTTGTGCATAATGTGAATAAACTGGCAAATAAATTTGTCATCGTGAGCAACACCATTTCACAAATTCTCAAGCTGGTTTTGCAGTCAGAGAGCTTTAATCAATATAAACACACTTCCAGAGTAAATGAGATGTGTGATGTAATTACACACGGTGTCCACTGATTGGCTGGATTTAATGACCCTCTCTAGAGATCAACAGCCATAATCACTTTCCTGCCGGGGAGAGAGAAACAGGGACACAGCTGGGACAACTTGTTTGTTTCTCCATAACAGAAGAAGGAAGTGTAAACACAAAGATCAAACTGAAAAAACACCACATAAAACCACTGTGTGTTTATTACAGACCGTCATGGAGAAGTAAAACAAACAAAGAAACAATAAGACATTCCTCAAAACATTCCTGTGACGTTGTAAATGCGTTTACCTGTGCTTTTCAGTACAGTCATCCAATATTAAAGAATATACAGCTGGTTTTCTGGCTTCAGTATGAATCATCTGTAATGCCGGGCCACCTGCTACCAACCAACACTGCCAGCATCTTAAAAGCTTTGTTCACTGACGTATCCCTCACCGCGCAAAACTAGCAACACGTATGGTGATAAAAGCAACACGTATCAGCGTCTGTGTGCGGTACAGTTGCAAAATAAAACTGGGAAAATATTTAAACAGGCCTCATGCTACACTGTGGCACTGAAGACGAGCTTTTCGTCATAGTGTGTGTACACAGAAGTCTGGATGTGCAAAATGTTGCTATGACCTCGAAAACATTAAACACTAAATGTTTTGAAATGCTTAAAGAGAGTCAATCAAATTGAGTGTCACTGTAGGAGATCTGTAGGACTTTATCAGCTCTGGGGTCTTGTATGAGATTAGTTAGGGGACATCAGGTCATATTGTATTCCAGCCCACGTCTGGAAATCAGATTACAGTCAGATGAAATACATCACGTGTGAGCTACTACACAAGGGCTGGACCAGCCTCCAGTACCCCAAAAACACCAAACCACGACACCAACTGAAACCCACAAAACACTTACAGAGACAAAACTCAGATTAACACAGAGGTCTGATTATTGCTTGACGCTTTAGCGTGTCGGTCAGGTTAAGTTAGGACACGGTATACAGATTTATCTGAACATATGCCGTCTATATATGGACCTCATCAATCAACACACTCTCAAATGGGATGATACATAACTTGGCAACAACGCTTAAACTTAGACTGAGCATCCACTGGTGTGTGAAGACTGTCAAAACATTTACACCAAGTATTCTGGCATGTCATGAGGTTTATGACAAGCACAGCCCAGTCCAGAGTAACTCTGAAAGACCTTATGAGACATCTGAGGGAGGCACGTGTTTGGCGATGGATAACAGCAGCCGGGTTCGACCCTGGGCGTTTCAGTTCCTGGAAAGCCTGGAGAACATCCTGTTGCAGGCCTCTGGAATGGCATGCCCACTGCTAAGGGACACGAGTCTCTTTCAGTTCACTTCAGAGGGAAACAGTTTGTCTCAGATCTCTGCCAGAACATTTAGTTCTTTGGGTGCAGGGTGCAGTGTTTATACACTGCTGTTTCCTAACACATCCCACATCCAATAAAACAAATGGACACAGAGTTTAATCGGTCAACTGTGTGATTGATTCTTTCTATGTAATTTCACATCTCAGCATTTAAAATGCAGCACAGGTTGAAGGTTAGAAGGTGTTTTCATCACGTCTGTTCATCTGAACATGAAGATAATCTACTGAACTGATCAGATTGCATGTGTACACCAGGACCTGCGACTGCGCAACAGCGCAGGTCTACAGAATAAAACTCTGCATGACTAAACCACTTTGCTAAACTGATGGTCTAAACCCTAAAATGTCTGGTGAGTAAAAAATGGTTCGTTAATCTCTGTCTTCCTGCAAAACAACATTTTTGCCATCTTATCATTGACAACAAAACACAATCCATATGACTGCAAACAATAATTTCAATCTACCACAAAAAATTTTAATCTACAGAACAAAATGACACCACTGTGTGTATCTTTTTGTAAACGTTTGTGTGCTATATGTTTGCTGCATTAGCTTCACAAATCCTACAGAAAAGCTGATCTGACTGTGACAAACGTTATCTGATACTGCCTGAGGAACTGAATCATGCTTACAAACACGTTTTATGAAAGTAAGTAACAAGCTTCTTAAGGCCGCATGTACAAAATCACAGAGCTGGGAGAACCCACTGTATTTTCTTAAACGCACAGTCCACTCAAAATTCACTGTCGTATTGTATGTGATCAGAACATTTCACCAAATTTCTCAATCGTGTTTTCCAGAAGAAAGTTATATGGGTTTAGATGAACATGAGGAGGAAAATATGATAACAGAATCTTTAAATCTACATGGACTATTTTCGTTTTTTTGTCCTTTCGCTTCCACAAACCGGTTTCTTGCTCAATCAGGAAATAACCTTTGTACAGACTAACCTCATCACCACAATTCTGCCACATGTGACACAGAATGGCTCACCCAAGCATCCATATTTTCATAGAAAAGGCTGGAATTATTCACTTTCTTTATTCAGTAATATCTCTATTCCTGAATTCTAGACTAACACAGAAATTGTGCTTCTAATTAATTTCAACACCACTGGCAACTTTGGTAAACAAAACAGAAATCTAAAAAACTGGGAAGTTTGGGAACGTTTAGAGAACCCCAAGCCCATGAAATCTCTAGACATTGAGGCTTTGGGTGAGATCTTTTGAGAAACACCTTCCAAGCTGGTTTCCTAAGAATTTAAGAAGTGCAATCACATTACAGAGTAAATGCTAATAAAAAACGTGTGATGAGAAAGAACAAACTGAGCCACAGAAATGACTTAATTCAAAAAGCACCGCGGTACGTTTGACTGTGTAGAATGACACAGTTACCAGAATTAGTCATTTGAAGACATAGGTGCTATTTTTCCAGAAGACTGAGTGTCACTTTGACATGAGGTCATATATGACATTATCAGACTAAGTGATAACAGTGACGAACGGTTAACTTTACCCTATTTGCATTAGGGAAAAATAAAATAAACAGACCTTCAGTCTCACTGTTGCCATTAAGAAGGCAGTTGTTATCGGTGGAAAAGAACTTGTTACCTTTGTAAACCAAGGAGCAAAGTAAACAACTAACTCATTAACAACTATTTTCAGAACAGTACCACCTGAGGACCTGTAGGATGAAGACACACATCTGTGGTACAAATTTACCTCATCTTTCTAACTTTACCTCATCATTCTTAAAAAGACATAAATTCAGTCTCTCTGCCTCACATGAACAGCAGGTTTGTTTGGAGTCATTCTGTGACCTATAACCCAGTTTGCGAGTTTATTTACACTGGCACAGTGAGTTTCAGAGAATGCTTTGATAAGCAGAAGAGATAGACTCACCCTGACCATATGGTCCACTGCAGTCCAATGTAAACCGTATACTAACTTACTGTATACAATATAATATATAAAGTAACATATAGAAAACAGGGTAAAGGGTTCTTTAGGGTAAAGGGTTGTTTACACAAGCCAGATTTCATGCTAAAACTGTTATAATTAACTTTGTTAACGTACACTGTTCATTCAGTATATGCAAATCAGAATATTCTGATTGGTCCATTGTTTCGAAAACGCTACCGCTCCATTGCGTTGCATGTCAAAAGCTAACACGACATCTTAAAAGCACAAGGCTGATGCCATGAGATGCTTAAAAAACAGCTTGATGTACTACAATGGCCAAAAATGTCCTTGTAGCATATTTAAACACTACCAACCTATTTCAAAAATAGCACAAATGCAACACAAGGACAGTGATGTGTGAACTGTACACTTGCTCATGTAAACCTGGACATTTATGGGGGTCAGACTCAGGGGAACATCTCACACCCCACCTCTTGTGTGTATGACGGAAAGTTGATCCTATCAAACGCTTAATACATCTCATTTGTTTTCTCGCTAGGTCCACCAGAAAAGCGATTCAAATAAACAGCCCGGCGTGTCTATAACTGTATCCTGAGGCCTGTTTAAAGTTTCATCAGCCTCGCCTTGTTGCCGTGGATCTAACTTCGATTGAAAAGCCAGCCGGGGATAGTTTAACACTCGCCCAACCTCACCAGGCTGTCAGCAACCAACCGCCACACGCCTCACACGCCTCACACAAACACTGCCCGAGTCAGGTTACACAATCCGTCTGTGTGCGCTTGTGGACACATGCAAAATAACGGCATGATCATGCACACTGGAAGAAGTCCTCTTCAAACCTGATAACAGTTACAAATATCTACATATTACTGTTACACTTCAGACGTGGCTAGAAAATACACAAGAAAAATCGCAGGCAAACAACACAAATTAAGCGATAAATGAGCTGGGAAAGTTTGGTTAAAACCCAGTCGATTCATTCATCGTGGATTCTTTTGAAACTAAAAGACTCATTGTCGAGTCCGTATTGCATGGAGAGTAATTACAGCTCCCAGGAGCAAATAACACACCTATGGACCCCTATACAATTCACCTATATAATAAACCTCCGGAGCGTGTCCAGTGATGGATCTGTTTGGCTCTGGGGCTGTAACGCAGCGAGACACAAAATAGAGCTTTCAGTCATTACAAAGGATTACACTCAGCGTTCATTAATATTTCATTAACTTTAATAAACAGGCCATTGAGTTTTCAAACAAATGCACTTACTACACTGTGTGAGAATTATTTATAAGCAGTCATCCCATCCCATAATACTAAATTCACACACTTTAAAACTCACTTAAATGTGAATAAAGAGTGTTTCGCTGTTTATATAATGGTTGATATACTTTATATACAAAACTGAAAGCTTGGCATCTGAAATCTGATTGGATGAAATTTGATTGGACGCAATTTCTGTCTTCTGATCTTAGATCAGGATTAACTCACTGATGTTACAGTGTAGTGCTGCACTCACCCCGTTCTGTGTGGGCCCGTCTGATCTGTGATCAGTGGTGGGACTCATGGCGTCCGGGGTCTCTGAGGTGGGCCTGTGGGCGGGTTCAGTATTGTTGTTGGAGCAGACTCTGTGTCTCAGGACAAAGGCCTCGCCCTCGTCCTTAACCTCCCCACCGTCCAGCTTGCTTCCTGTTTCTTCTGATGTTTCGGTCTTCTGCTGGATGATGGACCTCACAAGACTCCAAAACTGTCCTCTGACAGAACACTCACAGACTCGAACCTCCTGCACCCGAGAGAGATACACAGAGGAAAACAATTACTTGCCAGTCTGGTGGCCTCACTGTCAATTTTAACAGTAAAGAAAAGTTCAAAGCAAGTTACTGGAAAACAGAAAGGTGGATCAACTGATCAACACCTTATTATGGTCTTCAGGCCAAAATCCTTCCAAGGCCACAGAGTAACAATCACAGCCAGAGCACAAACTTGATCTCGCACAGCAAATGATCTTGAGACCTTTCTGAGCGGCTTTGTTGCCTTTTGAAGGGCTTCAGTACGGTAACTTTACACCAAACAAAAAAAATCAAACTATTGACTTCTTTGCATTACAACACAGAGCAGCAAAAACCTTACTGATTAACCGTTTCAAAACCGAGAAACGATTTATCTGGTTAACTGCAGTGTTTAGGTTACACAAGAGGTTAAGAGCTCAACGGGCTTTTCTACAAACAGCATTAAAACTCAAAGGAAAATGTCTTATAAATCCTGTTTCTCAGCCGGTTTTGAAATCAGGTTATTCAATAAGATTGCTTATTTGTACAAAGCAGCGTCTGACTAAAGATTTTGTGCAAGAACTGATAAGGTCCTAATCTAAGCAAAACAAAAATGTCGTTATCCAGATAAAATGCTAATGTGTACATTGGGACGCCCAAAGCTGAGGCAATCCGATGTCGCCACCCCTGAAAATCTGCCAGGCTATTTGCACCACAAAGAGGCTCTTGAGTTGACAGGGCCACGTGGGGTCCAGTGTCCCTGACTATCTGAACTCACGCCAGAAAGCTAATCCAGTCCCCAAAGCTTTAGCATTATACGCTACACTGTAATGTTTTAACAAAGCTAATCAGAACGTTTTAGCAACTCTGAACACATCCTGACAAAGTGTAGATTAAAACGGTTATTATGCGAGTTATCTACAGCCAATCAGCTCTCTCCTTTAATTGCTTTGCCGGTCTGAAGAGAGTTTCATTTGCAACTCTGAACAGCCTGCCAAGCCTGCGGCAGCGAGAGCTTTTGCATCCGCAGCTGCACAACTGATAGTGTCCGTCTGCTCAGAGTTTCACTCCTTTTGTAAATGACAAGAGCGGCAACAGCTGTGCGCTCACAAACCAGGAAATCAGAGCTGGCTAGTCATTCAAATTAGGCGACACTCAGGGTGCAATTTGGCAAAAACGCTTCCTGTTTAAAAGGGCTTCTGGTATAATCGGACCTACGTCTTAAAGGGATAGTTCACCCAAAAATAAGTTCTTTCAGTGTATACAACGAAAGTCAATCGGTGCCACTGTTGTTTGGTCACCAACATACTTTAAAATATCTTCTTTTGTGTTTCTGAAAAGCAAAAACATAATTCTGGTTTAGAATGACATAAGTGTGAGTAAATAAGGGACCATTTTTATTTTTGGATAAACCTTTTATGCTCAAAACATCCCTGATGTGTCACATGCACAGAATCGGTATAAAGTTACACAGTGTAACACACGCTCACAGGAAAGCTGACCCCTCTCGCTCACCAGGCCTGCTCTGTGTTGTGCCCGACCAAAAACCGATACGACAGTTCAAATGTCACTACATACACAGAGTGTGTGGAGGAGTTGACCAGCTATTATTGGTTCATTATCAGCTCATTAACTTCACTATAAACAAACATCTAATCACGTTCAAAGTCTCATGTGTCCTCTGACTTCCACATCTGTGTCATATTCGTGTAAAAATACTGCCTGAGCACAAATGTAAACACACTCTTGTAAGGAAACTGAAGTCAATTTGTTCATGAGCACAATACACTTCTAAAGAAGCGGCCAGTCGATATTCATTGTGTGACTAAGACTCTCAGTTTTTGTTTCGGAAAAAAATCTATTGAGACACAAGTCAGCAAAAGAGCTCACTGGAGAAGTACCGGGAACAAGAAAGAAGTGGTATTTGAAATTGATTTCCTTTTGCCCCAAACAGCTGACCGCCTACCAGCTGACTTTTCTGTGTTTTCAGCGTAAAACTGTCAGGATTTGAGTTTGTCAGCAGTTCTGTAATCTTAAAGACACGTTTCAATCCCAGTTTTTGAGCTCGCCGGCCTTTGCGCTGTACTGCAGAAAATCGTATCTTTCAGAAAATAATCAGCCATGTTACGCCTAAAACAACATCTTTCTGTCTCACGCCAGGGATGGGTGGAAAGGACGGCAGTATTCAATTATTAAAGACACAAAAATTGTGCTTGTTCAATTCTGTATGTCTTTATTTTTTACAAACTATGAAATGTTTAATGCTGATGTCTATATGCAAAAGAGCTCAATGGTGCGTCATTTTGCTGCTACAGCACTATTTTTATTTTTCATTGTGTAAACAACACTATGATGTTTAGTGCGGGCCAATGACAGACTATAAAATTGTCTTAATTATTTAATAAAAAAACTAGCTCCCAGAGTTTAACAAAATGCAGGGTCAAGAGATGCATTTTTCATATCAGCTTAAAACCATTACACTCTTTGCGTGACAAGGGTTAATCTGATGCGTATATCCACTGACCAACAAATAAAAATGTTTTATCAAGAGAACTTCCTATATCTCAAACTCCACTCCAATTTCACAAGACTTCCCCAGAAGGCTGATGTGTTTGTTTTTGGCTCTCAGAAAGCTCTTGCATGAAATACACATGAAATAAAGGTCTACGTCATATAAAAAGTGTTTTCGCTCTTCAGGAAACAAAGACCACTTGACCCTGGCTGGGCTTTACAGCGTTAGATGCGGCTCGAGTGTGGGCAGAAAGGAAATGAACCAGTTATGCTTTAATTCGTTAGGGGAAATATTGAATCCATGGACACATGCGCTGAGCTACAACAGAACAACAGACTGTTACGAGACAGATTTTAGTCATTGATTCTTTCGCTAGAAGCTAAATCCATCACGCATGCTACTTACATGACTAACTGAACTGGAACGACTTATGTTAAATGTTAGATCACGCATATGACACACAACTTCATCAGATTGCGTGTGGAAACTGTTGCAGAGAATTGCATTTATGTTAACAAATTATCACACAATAAAATCCCTCCATTTTCAAGACCTATAAAACATTCTTCTTTTATGCTTGTGATTGCTTAAAAATTATCTTTACAAAGATCGCAAACAAAGGAAGCTTTTCCAGCAGAGTGTAAAAAAAAATCTATAAACATTAACTTATTATTTCTGTGACTTTTACAGTCCTGGAAATTATTATTTAAAACACAATTAAATTTAAAATTCCCTAATATTCTCAGCTTTTCTCTGATGTGACACAAGTGAAACATAGTCCGAGACTTTCAGAAAGTGAAAACAAACAATTCTTTGTGTTTTAAATAGCACAACAAAGAAACGAACATTGTGTTCAGTAACGGCCCCCAGCAACATTCCACAACTCAACATCACTGGTGCTAACTAAACTAACCATGTCCTCACAAAATGCATAAATACCTGGCCACAACATCACATTCCCTGAGGATTATAGAGCAAAGAATAAAAAAGTTAACAAAAGACGTCAGAGAATAGAGAAAACCAAACAAAAGCAGCTGATGGAGTCAGTCATTGGAATGGTCGGCCATGTGACCGGCTAAGACAGCAAGCAAACGGGTCAGAAGTTGCTTGTGGGCTGCCTGTACATCATGTGACCAAAACAGACCACCAGCCCAGCCTGATCTTACTCAGAGAGGAAGAGAACCTTTGTGAGAGGGTCCCGGAGAAAACCTTAGCGCCAAACCACAGAGGACGAGACACAACAGATATTTGACTGCCTGTCCAAAACATCTCCCGTGTCCAATCACACCAAAATAACCACATGTGTAATTTCACAGTTATATAAAGTCACGGGGCAGAAAGAGGTTAACTTGTCCTTCACACTCCACTGTGTTACACGGACATAACATTCGTCAACGCTCCATTTGATTTGACGCAGACCCTGCGCATGTGTCAACCGGAGCGGCAAAGGTCAAACTGTGGCTGTTGCCTAAACCTCAAATTTATCGGAAAAAACTGCTGGCGTCAGGAGGAATAAACCAAAACAAAACGATGAGCATTAGCGAGCAGCTTTCCAGTACATTATCTACACAAACAGCGTGTGCCACAAAGGAGTCGGTCGTCGTGGCAACGTCATCCCACCTTGCACAGATTATGGGATGCGAGGACTTACAGGCTGATGGGTGGCACAGTTTTGGTTCCAAAATGCATTTACCCACGTTACCGTCACAAACCAAAAAAGCTTTTCTGATTGTTTTGCATTGGATCAATAAGACACACTCAACCGCCTCTCAGAACTTCAACAGCAACCTTGTCATTTAAAAGATGTTTGCTTTCTCGATCAATGACACAAAATCAGCCTCTCATGCAATACATTAGAAGATGCCTTCCAGCTTATACGCACTCGTTCAACTTTCCTGCTATAAAACACACAGATCAAACCAGTTCGACCGATATTCACACTTATTTTACCTAACCGAAATCGGTTTGCAGAAAACAACACATTAAACACTTTAATGCAATTAATAACAATATTATCTTGCTGTTGTAATAATTATTTCGTGTCAATATAAAACATTTCGGCCTTACAGTCACGTTTACAAAAATAAACGGCGCTATAACAGAATAAACAAACAACCAGGTGACATTTATGCTGTAACAATGATTAGTTTTGTTAAAAACTCGCTCGTCTGTATAAAAACGCTTTGATTGTGTTCATTTCAAAGTCACGTTTTGCTGTCACCCATACAGACACAGAAGAAAAACAGTGACTCACTACTAGTGAAAACTATTTTTTGCAAGTGTCGGTTTAAGACACTTACTGTTTCTATCTGTAACTCATGAGGCACTGTCCAGGGGCCGGACAACAACCAAAAACCTAATGCACTTTGTGGCAGGACAACTGAGCTCTGCTTTGAAAGTGTAGCTGACTGTTACTATGTGGAATAACTAGAAGAACAGCTAGCAGGGCACAAAACTTCAGTCCCACTATAACCAATTTATTTCAACATGACAAGCAATAAGCTACAACACAACACGGGGTCTCGTCTTGCCACAATAACACAGATGGTTATAGAGATGTATTTAAAATAAAACATTCTGCGTGCTGGTTGTAACCAGTTATCATTAGGAAACAATATGACCAAGTCAAGATAAAAAAACAACGCAGTGGACTAAGAGGGAAAGATTAAAGCTCTGTGTATTCATAAGGACCATTTCTAGTCAAAAACTAGGTCAGAAATGCCTGTTGTGAAGTCAAAACCATCATTAGCGAGGGGTCACTTTCATAGTTTTACAACTAACAGTTATCAGTTGCTGATTTTTACCTATTTGTTAACCCGTTAACTGTCATTTGACCTCTACCAGCCCAATGCAAGTTGCAATACGACTAGTTTGTTTACAACCCGACATGATACCACAACCTCCAATTGTCATTTCTCTAGTAACACCAGCGATGTAATATTTGGTCAGAACTGTGTTTTTGTGTATAAAACAGGGTAAAAATTCAAGTCCAACAGCTCAAAACACAGACAAAAAGCTCACTAGTGTGTCATACGAACCCTCACAACACTGACAAAAACAAGTATTAAAGTGACCGATACACGGGACATCGCCACTTTATTCACAGCTGTGTCGGTTTATTGTGTATTTGTGAGCATTTTGATACCAATAAAATAAACTGACAGCTTAGTTAAACCCATCATTGCTTTAGAAAAAGCAACAAAACAACAGACGAGCCGTATCAGTGTTTAGCGACACAGCTAGTCAGCTAGCGGTACTGAGAGAAACAACTTAATTAGCTACAAATACACCAAGTTTTTTGTGATAAACACGTTAAATCATAACCTGACCGTCCACATGTGGGTAAGAAGGTGTGGTTACCTGTTTATGTGAGCGGCGAGGGGTTGTTTTTGGGAGTCTCACAGCGCTGTCATGAATCCTGTGGACTGACTGACTCGATCTGCCTGGATTTTCTGGATGTCGTTGCGTTTAACTGTGACGCCCCTCGCGTGAGGCAGAGAGACCAATCAGAACGCTCTGATTGTACCACGTGAGGGCTCAGGGCCGACGGGATTTGTAGTCCACAAGACTCGTTTGCGATTCGTGTTGTTTAGAGTAAAACTATTTTGTGGTATCTTTTTTTGGTGCTGTGTTGAATGATTTTAAGTTCATTTTTTTTACATGTCTATGTTTTTCCCACTATGTAAATACTTTTAGTGCTACTGCTTATTTAAAATCATATTTGTGTATTCATTGTTACGTTTATAAGTTTATAATTGCATATCACTCATTTCATATCACTTTATCTAACTCATTAAAGTTAGATAAAGCTTTTTTATAGTAGTCTTATCTTTATCATGTAATGCTATAAACTTTTTATACCATAAAGTGTCCAGGTTCAGATATTTTATCAGTGCTGAAAGTTCAGTTGTGTAATGTTGACAGTCTGTTTGATATAATGCTGTAATCAAGCACAAAGTTTGATTAGCAAATGTAGAAAGATTTTTAGTTTGTGAAATTGTAACTGATCTTTAACCTAAGGTTAAAATATCAAATCTTTATACTGGTGCATGAATAAATGCATAAATGTAGGATGTTACAATATGGCAGTTTGGTTTGACATCACTAACCATTTATCATGGTAACAAAAAGTGTCAATTGTTGTTGCTTTACAACCCTATGTGTGTATCTATGTGGTTAAATGTCTTTCCTGTGGTTTCAGGTCTACATAGACCTCAAAAAATTTCCAGCCCAAACCAACCCTTACCAATAGACCGGAAAACTCTGTGTCACAAAATGAGCCTGAACTCAATATTTATTAAAGCTGATAGTCATCCATACAAAACAGAACACTCACCTACTCACTAAACAGATGCTGGATGAGAGCATGTGGACAACATCCACCTGTCGACGTACTGCTCTGATATTCAGCCAGCGTCACTGGCCTCTGCCAACCTGCGTGAGGTTCTCACTACTAAGTGCATAACAAAACCTGTTCCACTATTAGTGTTAACTGCAGAAACAACAGCAGCAAAGTAGTCTGAACCGGTAAAAAACAGGGTGTGAACCAAGAAGCAGGAATAACTAGCTGAAGTCACTAACAAACCATGCTTAACATTTAAATAAATCATGTATTTAAACAGGCCTATAGAAAATATATCAAATCAAAGACATTTACCACTTTATTTTTATTTGAACTTTGAATCATGTTTAATGTACATGAAGTAATAAATCTGATAAGTATTATATCGGCTAACGTTATTGATGAAAGTTATTTTTAGAAAGTCGTACTGTGTGTGATATATCTTGTCTTGAATCTGTAAAAGTCCACTCAAAGTTAAGCTACACATTTATGACAGAATGTTTAATGTCACGGTTACAGTATAAACCTACAGTTCTGTTTATTACCCATCCATAATGTACATGTATGATAAGCTTGTGTTGTCGTTTTCGCTTACAGGATCCAAAACCAAAATACATTTATATTGTTCACTATGCTTTATAATCTATAAAATATATGTGACAATACAGAACCTGATTGAATCAGTAAAACATAAACACATGTATAACCGATGCGCATTTTTAATATATACCCCAATCGTTAATGTGATCACGTAATTACACACGTAAAACAGACCAAACACAGAGTGAAACCCAATAAAAGCATCTCCATAAGTAACAACAATTACTAATAATATTATTTTTAATATTACTGGTTTGAATGAGGGGAAATACATAATCACAGGGCAGCAAGAACTTTAGACTGACATGTTCGTTCAAAAAGATTGTAAATATCTTTGTTATCTGAATACATAAACTGACTTATTTACAAGTGTCATTTTCCTCCAAAACTTTGTGGAATGCACAAAACATGCTTCTGTTTTCCTGGAGTTAATGTGGAGGTTCTGATCGCCTGTTCCATCCAGGGGTCAGTAATATCTCTTCTGTTAGCCTATAAATCCCCAGCGAAAGCTTCTTTATTAAAAAATAATAATCAGAACAATACATATGATGTATAAAATGAGAAGCAATTAATAAAATATAATCTGAACCACTAGTATTGGGTTACAATAATATTTTTTGCAGTCCTTAACACATAGCCTGGATTTTTTTTTCTATTTTGAATTATTAGACACACATTCAATGCTGTGGGGCACCCCATTCAAACCAACAACAGTGACCAAGATATGACATACTGAAGACGTGTGACAGTTATTTTTAATCCTATGCTAATGTGTTGATTCATACACCAGTCTGGGCAGAATAACCAGCCCTATTTGCTCCTGGTTGAACCTGTCAGCCTTCTCTCCAGGTTTTTGTGTGGGCGTGGCTGGGGGGCGTGGCTTGTGCGAAGGGTCACAGGAAGTTGAGAGGCACCATTCTGTTCTCGTCATATGTCGAAGACCAACATGACATCATGGAACATCATGTCCACTCTTTGCACCTCTGATGTCATCAGCTGACTCAAAGTTTTAAGAGCTCTGATATGGGCGAGGCGGAGCTTGTTTGTGGAGGCGTGGCCGAGAATCAGTCTCAAAGCGAACGCCACAGGTCTGGAAAAGGTTGTTCTGTTGTTCTCCGTCCTCTTTTGACATCTCTACCTTTTCTTTACCTGAGGCCTCAAGACAGCTCTAGAGTCTGTTAAGGGTTTGTTGGCTCTTTCTTTGAGAAAGAGGAGGGTTGCACCCTTTATTCATTTATATCGCTCACTAATTCGCTGACAATGCACTTGTTGACAACAGCTTTACAACAAACACGCGAGTCTGGTGCCTCCGTTACATCATCAATGACATCCAAATTAGGATTGTTGAGTCATAAAAAGTCATTAATTTACTATTAATGGCACACGTACACTTAATTATATACTTTCATTTGTTGCTATTTTATATTTAATTTTACATTTAATTATCTCTAAGTTCCCCCTATGGGTCCGTTCAGGGTCCCGTTTGTCTTCCACTAATTGCTCAGTGCCTCTGCGGGGGCGCATGTCCCGTCCCCCAGCGTGCTACTTGCAGACGAACTGGTCCACGAGTGACGTGCATCTCTTGCATTTGACGTAGCAGCACCAGTGGAATTTGCAGTGGCAGCGCTCGTGTTTGTAGGTCTTGAACTGGTCGTAGCCGCGGCCGCAGCACATGAGCTCGCAGCCGTCCATCCCCTCCGAGGTTTTGTTGCACAGGCGGCCCTGAGTGCCCAGAGAGCCGGTGGTCTCGTTGCGCAGGCAGTAGTCCGGGCTGGGGTCGATGTAAACCAGGTCGTCGGCGGTGGGGGGGTTGAAGCGGTTGTTAACCAGCTCCAGTTTGCCTCGCCGGCTGATGCGCATGGCTGCGGCGCTGTCGTATTTCTCCTTCAG